>JAUMHG010034979.1:0-10038 GCA_032359395.1 Enteromius anoplus
TGACAATTCCAGTCTGAGAAACTGTTTTTGCAACCCCTTGAAGGCCCGTGGCCGCAAGTAAATGTAGGCCGGACTAGCCTACAATTAAATAAAAAATTGCGAGAGAAAACACGCTAATGCTCATCAGCATAAGCACAGTAGGTGTAATCAAAATGACTATAGAGAGCAGACGGGTCGCCTGCAAATGATGACGGCAGCCGACGTACAACAAATAGACCCAAGCGATTTGCTGAAACACCACGCCGATAACTGGCAGCACAAGAAAGAAGTGAGAGCTCAAGGCCACCGTGGTGATGTCACGAGCGATGTCATCAACATCGCCGTCAACTTTCAGCCAGCGTGCGTACTGACGCAAAATGAAATTCCAAAACTCCGTTACGATCAACGTGAGAATCGGGAAAAACACTAGATCAAGGGCGGTGGTGAATAACAAGACGTAGTAAGGGAAAAGCCCGTCTTCCACATCCACAAACGAGTAGAAGAAGTTGTCTTCGTTTTGGTAGTGCAAAAACAATTGCACCATAAAGTTCGCCAACAGAATCCGCACGATGCCTTGAATAACAGCGAACATCCACGAGACCGCTAACTGGCCAGTGAGTTCCGGCTGCGGAAGCTCATGCTCACCATCAGCATACGGTGCAATCCCATGACGTAGCCAATCCAGCATCACCCGTGGGCGAAGAAGGCAGAGGGCATAGGAATGGAGATAGGGCAGAACGTTGTTCATTTGCTATCCAGATTAGCAAAGTCCATCTGAGACTCCAAGGGGACACTCCAGGTCCAGGACATTCCCGTCGCACATTCCAGGATATTCCATCCTTTCTCTAGGCGGCGGAAGGCATAGTGGAGCGTTCCGATTTGCGCCACAAAGCCGCTTTGCTTCTCAAGCAGACGGCAATCATCTTCCGTGAGCATCGAGAGCTGACTAAAAGTTTGCTCATTGAGCATGAACTGCTGAACGGCCTTGGTGTTGTCGTTGTCGACCTTGAGCAGCTTCCCTTTCACATGGAAGACCGCCTTGTCTTTAGCGGGATTGAAGTTCATCTGAAACATGCGATCAATCAGGCGCTCAGGAAAAAACTTAATCAGCGTGCTGCTTGGTTCATCTAACGGATAGGCTTTGCCTAAGACTGGCACCCACACGTACACGAGATCCAGGCTCTTATGCTGATAAAATTCCCAGACACTGGTAGAGCCATCGCTCTGGATAAATTTCCAGGGCTCTAAGAGTGAGATGCCCGTCGGCTTCTGGGTCATGATCGGGCCCTTCACCAGGAGCGATTGCAATCCTGCGGAGAAGGCTTTCATGACAGCAAGGCCCCAAGGGCGATCTTTCAGCTCATTGCCATCTAACATCAACTCGCCTTTCTCCCAATGAGAGAAACCGGCCATACGCAACAGCGGCAACAGACGCTCTTCACGCCAGCGATCTTCAGGATACTGCAAGAGATCGCGCAGGCGTTGATACTTCGCTTGCAGCAGAACTTTCTCATCATCGGCCACGGCCATGGACCCCATGTCGTAAAGATCGACGACGTAGACATCTGGATCACCCGGCACACTGAGGTAGAAACTATCATTCGACGGCGCGAGATCACCAAATTCAAAAATCTGATCATCAATGGTGAAACGAATCTCTTGGGTGAAGAATTCTTTTTTATTCTCGGGACTCTCAATCACCCGCGCGATGTGAATGGCCTCCATAGACTTGTGCCATTCATCTAACACTTCGGCGCGGGCCACTTCGCCAGCCCCCGTCAGCCAGACGCCGTCTTTGACATAAAGTTCGGCCGCTGGAAGTTCAATCTTCTGGGGATTTTTAAGCGACTGCACCAACAGCTCTTCCAAGCGAGGTGTGCTCGTCAGCCAGCCACTCTCGGTAAGCATCCACGTGAGGCTAATTAGACCGATGAGCGCGAGGAAGAGGATGAGATTTTTTTTCATAGACGACGGCGGCGACGGAAGACCAAGAGGGCCAATAAAAATGCCGTGAGTGGCACAGCGAGAACTGTGATGAGAAAGACAAAACGCAAATGCTGAGCACTCAAAACCACCGGCTCATGAGAGAGTCCTGGGCGATTCAAAGTCACCAGTCCTTCGTCGTGAGAAAGCCAACCCGCCACGTTCAAAAGCAAATTCATATTGGCGGTTTGGTTTTGATAAGCGTTGCGAGTGAAAGCATCGTTACCAATCACCGCCACACGCGTGTCCTGGGCGCCGCCAGCTTCCGGAATTCGTTCGGCGACTGTCACAATAGAGACAGGGCCTTTCTGGTCTTTGCCTTCAGTGTAGGTGGCCTTGCCGTTAGCAATGCCTTGCAAATCCATCTCGCCCCAACTGCCGGGGAAATCAGACGTGTAGGTCAGCGGCGTGACCGCCACACCTTGATAAAGCGGCTTGCCCGCTTCCACCGATGAACTCAGAGGAAATATCGTGCGCGCTTTATAGCCGCGAGTAACGGGATGGTTGGGCGCGTACTTTGAAACGAGAGGAATGGTGGCCTCTTGGGTTTCTACAGACGAGAGACTGTCCACCACGAGATTGTTGTGGGCGACGATCCCCCACTTCGCAGCGAGGTCACGCAAATCTTTCAAATTATCCTGCTGAAAATTCGGTGAGTAGAGCCACAGCAAACTGCCGCCCTTCTCAAGATAGCGCTGGAGGCGTTGCACTTCTTGGGGCAAGAAGCCGCTGGTGGCGCCCCAAATGACCACGAGGTCTGCATCAACGGGAACATCCTGAGCGGTTTGCAGATCAAGGCGCAGGGCCTGGTAGTTTTGACGCTTGAGGTGTTCACAGAAAGATGAAATGCCTTCGGGGCCTGTGACATCACAGCCGGCTTCGTTATGGCCCCAGGTGAAATACACCCGCACCAGACGCTCACGCACAATTTTTAAAAGTGCGTTCGTGATGGTGAGTTCGTCTTGCATGAGGAAGCTTACGCGCTTGCCGGCACCTTCAATGACGACGGTCCCGTGATCTTGTACGCCGGCGTTGCGTGCTTCTTGCGGACGAGTTTCCGGATCAACGGCCGTGAGGATGATATCCGTGCGTTGATCGCGATAAAGTTTTAAGAGTGCCATGGCACGTCCCCAATCTTGGCGACGAGCATAGAGCGTAATCTTGGTGTCTTTCGGGAGGTCCTGCAAAATCTGCAGCGACTGCGCTGAAAGAGTGTTGAGTGAGCGCTCGGAGAAATCTTTTTGCAGCGGAAATTTCCAGGCGAGGTAACAAACCAAGCCCACGATCGAGCACCACAAACCAAACCGTGAAAGATGAATGAAGGTGTTGCGCCCATGACGGCTTTGCAACCACGTCAGAAGACCCGTGCGGCGAGGATAGAAAAGAATGCCACCCAACAAGAGGGTGAAGACCGTGACGCTGATATTGAGTACGGTGTGTTCAGTGGCCACAAACCACAATGCCACAGTACAAAGCACCAAAAGCGCTTCGACGATAACCCAAATGCCAAACCACCAGCTTTTCATATTACCAATTCCTGCTGCCGAGGACCTGCACACTGCAGCCCAAGGACAGACCAATAAAGCCTGCGTAATAAACAAGATCAGACGTCGAGAGCACACCTTTCACCAGCGTCTCAAAGTGGCCAGTGACGGAAATCCAACGCAGAACCTCGCCCACCATGAAATTATCTGTGCTCTGAGCGATCCAACTTAAGAGCCAGGTCGCCATGATGAAAATGAAACCTAAGAGCGCAGCGACGACTTGGTTCTCAGTCAAACTCGAGGCAAAGAGTCCGAGAGCGACGTAGCAGGCAGAGTTGAGAATCAATCCCAAATAGCATCCCAGCAAGACCGTTTGATCAGGCACGCCGGCCCAAAAAAGCACTACCGGAAAAAGCAGCGTCGGTACGAGCAGCATCACCACAAAAAGCCAGGTGGCGAGAAATTTACCGATCACGATTTGTGTATCGGTGATGGGTGCGGCCAGGAGCAAATCCAAGGTGCCTTGGCGCTTTTCTTCGGCGAGAAGGCGCATGGTGAGGGGCGGAATAAAGAACAGCAAAAAGAAATTGATGTTGGCGTACAAGCGCATGACCACTTCTTCTAAGAAGTTGATCTGGGATTGCATGTCAGCAGGTACGGCCTGAATATTGTCTGCATAGCCCACGAGCAAATTAAAAAACGTCCAACCACTCAAGAGTGAGAAGAGCCCGATAAGGGTCCAGGCCAAGGGCGAGCGCCACAGTTGTGCCATTTCACGACGGGCCATGACAGTAATCATGCTTCACCTCTTGCGCGGGTCACTTCTAGGAAGATTTTTTCCAGCTCCGGACCTTTTTGTGTCAGACCCAAAACATCCACACCACTGGTGACAAGACCACGCACCAATTCGCCGCGCACTTCATCCTTGGTGTTCAAAAGAAAATGCAAATGAGTTTGGGGTGAGACACGTTTCACTTCGAGAGAGGCCACAAAAGGCAGTTTGCGCAGTTTAGCGGCTTGCTCATCTGAACAGCCGGCGACTTCCACTTCAACATGCGCCTGGCCGGCGAACTGCTGACGGACATCACTCAAAAGCCCATGGGCCATCAACTGTCCGTGAGCAATAATCGAAATGGTGTCACAGACTTCTTCGACTTCATGTAACAAATGACTGGAGAAGATGACGGTCTTTTCTTTTTTGAGACTCTTAATCAGCGCGCGCACTTCCACCACGGACTCTGGATCAAGTCCGGCGGTGGGTTCATCCAAAACAACGAGGCTTGGATCGTGCACCAAGGCCTGAGCGATACCTACACGCTGGCGATAACCTTTGGACAAATTCCCAATCAGCCGATGAGCGACGTGAGTAATATTGGTCAGTGTGAGTACGCGCTCAAGGGCGCTCGAGATATTTTTTACGTTGTGGAGACGTGCTGTGAAGGTCAAATACTCATTCACCGTCATGTCACGGTAGAGCGGTGGATTTTCTGGCAACAGCCCCACGCGACTTTTCACTTCAAAGGGTTGCTCAACCGGATCAAAGCCCTCCACCAGGACTCGGCCAGAGGTCGGGCGCAAAAGGCCGCACATCATTCGCAAAGACGTGGATTTTCCCGCACCGTTAGGGCCCAAAAAGCCATGTACGACGCCGCTATTAATCGTGAAGTCCAACTGTTGAACGGCGGTGACCCCGGGATAATCTTTGTGGAGCTTTTCTGCTTTGAGCGCCCATGGGGCCGCGTCATTACCGAGCATTTTAGTCTCCTGCTGCGCTTGTTTGTTGCCCTCACTGAGATAAACAGTGAAAATACTGAAAGTTAGCTTAATACCTTCCGAAAAGCACGGCATGTCCATTGTAGATACTTTCAAGTCAAGAATTCAAGGGATGACCTCTGTGGTTTTCACCACACATGTGATTCCTGATGCCGATGGCATCGGCAGCGAAATCAGCCTTTGCATGGCACTGCGTTCGATGGGCATCAAAGCCGTCTGCGTGAATGACGAACCACTGCCACTTCGCTACCGCTACATGGATCCTGATCACGTTGTGCTCGGCTCAAATGAATTCGAACCCAATGTATTTGGCCCCGTCGATTTGTGGATTGTCGTCGATACCAACACCGTCGATCGCGTGTGCCCTATTCTTCAGCCGATCATTCGCAAGAATGGCAACGTACTTTTTATTGACCATCACCCGGCCCCTCATCTTGAAGGTCAAACCGGTCACTGCGTCGACACCAGTGCTGCGGCCACTGGCCAGCTCGTCGGTCATATCATTGAAGGCCTCGGCATACCGTTTAATCGCAAACTCGCGCTGCCGCTCTATACCGCCATCATTATCGACACCAGTTCTTTCCGTTACCCAAGTGTATCCGCGGCTACTCACCATCTCGTCGGTGATTTGATGGCGACGGGTATCGCACCTGGTGAAGCTTACAACGGAATTTATGGCGCGAAAAAGATCGAGCATATGCATTTGCTCGGAACTATTCTTTCTACCGCGCAAGCGACAAAGAACGGCGACATTGCCTGGATTCATCTCTCAAAAAATCTCATCAAGCGTTTTGAATCAGACGTGGAAGACACGCACGCGTTCATCAACCACCTTCTGATCCTCGATAATATCAAAGTCGCCTGTATGTTCCGTGATGACGGCGATGCTCTGAAAGTCAGTCTTCGTTCAAGTGGTGAATGGGATGTAGGATTGCTCGCGCGCCAGCTGGGCGGCGGGGGCCACTCACATTCAGCGGCCACGGTAATCGTCAAAAAAGAAGGCGACTCAGTGGAAGAGCTGATTCATAAGACGATTGAGAAGATGGAAAAGATCCTTCCGACTCTTAAAGCGTAATTTTTTCATAGATTGTGGGCCTCATGTTCAGATTAGGTTAACCCCTTCTCCCTTGCTGCTATCCGCTTTATAAGTGGCTCTTTAAATAAGGAGCCCCCCATGAAACTCATCGCTTTGCTATTTGCATTGACCCTCACCACAGTTGCTCACGCCGAGAGCTTCGACATCTTCGAAGCGCAGTACAACGGCAGAACACCGAGCGTGACCGTCGAATTCGCCGCCAACAAACAACTCGGCCGTGCCTGGGTTGAGATCAACGTCGACAATTCGGATGCGGATAGCTCCCTCGGTAACGACGACTACCGTACAAAAGTTGAAGGCTTGAGCTACGACGCTGCTACAAAAAGCATCATGCTCGTAAGAGATGGCCAGTTGATCGAATGCGCGAAATGGAAGAACGGCGGTTTCTTTGGTCTTGATGGCTTCAAGCCGACCGGTTGCAAATTCTCACATCGCTTGATCAAGAAAACGATTGATGATGGCTTTGACAATTACACAGTGAGAGCTGTTGTGGTGACGATTACGACTCTATAAGAAACATTTCTTACAGTCGTTTCCACCAGTGGTAACGACTGCACTTTTCTTTAATCTCTCGTATTTATCCAATCGAACTTGGAAGAGCTTACTCTTCCTTCACAGGCTTCACACCCGCCCAAGCGCGCAGCTGATTCTTGAACAAGCGCTCGTTGTACTTGAGTCCTGCGCGACGAAGGGCTTTTTTATCCGGCGATAAGAAATCGCGATTCGCGATATTGAAAATCTCTTTTACGTTTCCATTCACGAACCACGCGCCATCAGCAGGCAACACTTCGCGGTACTGAGGCAAATCAGGCACGACGACCGGACGGCCGCCACAGAGTGCACCGAGCGCAGCTGTGGGGAACATGCCCTCCCCTAGAATCCACACCGCACGAGCGGAGTGTGTGAAGCCAGCGGTGGTGGCCGCGCAGTGATCACCCACGAACTCTCCCAGATTCTGCTTCTTCTCTTCTGCGTACACCTCATCAGCGCCCATGAACTTCACATCCACGTTCGCTTCATGAGCGGCCACGATCACTTCGCGCACTTGGCGCTCAGGAGCATCGTTTAAAAGAATCAAATGATAAGGATACTCTCCTGTGTGCTGCTCATCTGGCACAATCGGATAATCATCCGTCTTAAAACCAGGATAAATGATTTTCCCATCGGAAAATCCAAGAGAGAGTGCGAGCGTCTTCGTCGCAAACGCCACGTTCTTCTCGGCCATAAGCGCTTTCATTTTCACATCACGATGATGGAAGTTAAAAATCTTGCGCCAACCTTTGAGCTCGACGTTTTTTGGAGCGAAATCATACATCCACGTAAAGCGCTGAGTGCTTGGACTTGATTGAATGGTGTGCGCCCAGCCGCTCGAGATAATGATCAGCTTATCGACATCACTCGCGACTTTGATTTGTTTTGCCACCGTCGGCAGCATCCAGGCACGATCACCGGTGGGATCAATAGGTGTGGAATGAATGCGATGAGTTTCAATGCGGCCAAGGATTTTTCCTGGGGCATGAGCAAGACAGTAAATCTCAGCGTCATCAAATCCAGCGAGCAAAAGTTCCAAGAGAAAAACTTCAGGCGTGCGCTCGAGCAAGAAATCGATGGCGAAGGCAACTTTCATGTCAGTATTTCTTCAGTTGAATCACAAGGGCACCGAGCATCAGCAAGATGCCACCCAAGATTTGGATGTCGCTCAGTTGTTTGCCCAAGAACACCCAGTTCACCACCACGGCACACAGAGGGAAGAACATCTCGACGATGGAGGTGAATTTCGCCGGCAAACGTTGCAGGCCTTTGTAGTAAAGCCAGATCGCCAAAGCACCTGACAGCAACACCATGACACCGATGCGCAGGTAATCCGTGGCATCAGCGAAGATCATCTTCTGGCCCCAGGGCACGAAGAAGATCAGTGCCAAGAAACCGACGAAGAAGCGACCGGCCGACATAGAAGCCGGCTCAAAACCCGCAAGACTCAATTTTTTACCGACGACGGTACTCGCGCCCCAGCCTAAAACTGAAATGCCCACCAGGCCGTAACCTTGAACAGCCGCGTCCGAGGCCAGGCGACTCGGATCAGTGCGCACGAGCATCCAGACTTTTTCTACATCCGGCGCGCTGATCAAGACCGCACCGAGAATACAAACGGCACCCCAGAACAAAAACGGTCGTGGGATCGGTTCTTTCAAAATGATCCACGCCAAAATGACGGCGATCACCGGTTGGAATTTCTGCAACAGAATCACCAGCGATGGATTGAGGAACATGAATGCGCCGGTGAAGGCGACCGTGGCAAGTGCAGAACCGCCCGCACCGATCACAAGGAATCCAAAAGCATCACCGAACTTGAGTTCACCGATGCGTGGGAGTCCGGAGAACAAACGCGGCAAGAACATGATGGTGAGAATGGCGTGCTCGAAGAACACGATGACGGTGGGGTCAATGCCCTTTTCCACTAACGGATAGCGGATGAGAGTATCGATGGCCCACAGCATGCTGGCCATAATGACGAAGAAAACACCGGCCACAAAAGCTCGCAGTTTTGAAGGTTCTGCCTAAATTATAGCTGAACCCGGAACGACTCGAAAACCTCTCGTGCACGGGCCGCGGCCAAACTTTTACGAACTTTCTTACGCGGACCTGACTTTCGCTGCTCTTTGGTCATCTCAATTGTCGGCAAAAGGCCGAAATTGATGTTGGACGGCGTCGGTTTCTCGATGGTCATGACGTAGTTCACTAAGGCGCCGATCCCTGTTTCCACCGGCCATGACAACTCCGGCTTGCCTTGAATACGGAACAAGAGCTGACTTGCTACGTACAGGCCCATGGATGCTGACTCAGTGTAGCCCTCAACACCGGTGATTTGGCCGGCGAAGCTCAGCTCTGGGAACTTGTTGCTGGTCATGCTGTGGTTCAAAAGACGGCGGCTGTTGAGAAATGAGTTACGGTGACATGAGCCCAAGTGAATGAACGAGGCCTCTTCCAAACCTGGAATCATCCGGAAGACACGCACCTGCTCTTTGTAGGTCAGACGTGTTTGAAAGCCGACCAAGTTAAAGGCCGCTCCGGCGAGATTCTCTTTACGAAGTTGCACCACGGCCCAAGGTTCACTGCCATCTGGCAGCTCAAGGCCAATGGGTTTCATGCACGAAAAGCGTGCGGTTTCAGGACCACGCTCGGCCATGAGATCAATGGGCAAACAGCTCTCAAAGAATTTCCAGTCTTCGAAATCTTTCGGCGGAACTTTTTCGGCTTTGGCGAGCTCGCCGACAAACAAGTCGTACTGCTCTTTGTTCATGGGCGCGTTCAAGTAATCAGCGCGCTCATCGGGTTTGCGGTGACGGTCTTTGTAGTAAAGTTTGGAGTAATCCAAGGTATCCGCATCCACGACCGGCGCGATCGCGTCGTAGAAGTAGATATCTTCTGCACCTAAGTTCGCCACCATCCACTCTTCCAGTGGTGTGGTTGTCAGCGGCCCCGTGGCCACGATGACATGCTGGCATTCCAGTTCGCGCATAAGACTCAACGGATCACCGGCTTCAGCAGCGACGACCTTGATGTTTGGGTGGGCATGAAGACGCTTGGTGATTTCCGCCGAGAAAAGTTCGCGGTCTACCGCGAGAGCATCGCCGGCCGGAACTGAGGTCTCATCGGCAACAGCAAGAACAAGAGATCCCAAGGCACGCATCTCCGTTTTGAGTAATCCATGGGCCGAGTCCG
>JAUMHG010034980.1:0-10034 GCA_032359395.1 Enteromius anoplus
TGCAAGAAGTCGAGCAGCTGAGTGAAGTCTTGGTAGAGGGTGATCTCTCCACCGGTGAACTCGAATAGAAATTTTTTCTGCGGAAAACTCTGGAGTAATTTTTCCAGGAAAGGTTTGATCTCCGCAAAGCGGTGGCCCCGCAGTGAACCGTCCTTAAAATGTGGAGCACAGTAGCTGCAGTCGTAGTTGCACACGTTGAAGAAAGTCCAGCTCACGACGAAGGTCCTCTGCGCCTCGGCGGAGCAGTGACGAAAAGCGACGGCGTCTTTTAGGTCTGGAGTTCCCATGATTTATGATAAACCAAGGTGATGCAGAACTGCTAGGCGAGTCGCCGGTTTTCCGACTCCTGCCGATGAATATAGTCTGGTTTCATGGTCGTTCGATGAGCTACTGATTCCGCGCCCGACGAGCACGTTTTTGTGCGTGGGGCCGGGCGAGATGCCTGCGCACCAGTGCTTTTGGAGATAAGACGATTTATCATCGCAACGACGGTCAGACTTTTCTCGTAAGTGCGTCGAGCTGAGATGAGAAAAAATCACTCAGAGAATCCTGCGCCCAGAAATCTAATCTCCGATTAATAAGTCTTTGTTGAGTGAGACATTCTCAATCTAAAAATTTGAAATGAGTGAAGATTAATTTCGCCCAATTTTCTTTTCTCAAGCGGCTTCATCAACAATGCTTTTCATGAGTTGAGACATTTTGCTTTGGAGATTAAGCGAAATGTGCTCGAACAGAAAAATTTTGCCTCACGCTTATTTTCAAAACACCAGCCGATAATCGTCCTTGTCGAAACAATGTTCAACCGGGATCAACGATGAGCGCAGAATTAGAAGAATTCAAAATTGAAATTCTCGAGATGCTAGATCGCGCCGAAAAAGCACTCCTCGAATTTGACCAGATGCCAGCAGGACAGTCGTCGCATCCTTGCTACGACGAAGTCTTCCGTGCCTACCACAACATTAAGGGTGGCGCCGGCATGATGGACTGGGCCGAACTCCAGCACCACGTGCACCAGTTAGAAAACATTCTCATGCAATCAAAGGAAAGTGCCTCGATTCCGAAGCATCTTATCGGTTGGTTTCTTAAAGGTAACGACGTGACTCGCTCAATCATCGCCAACGAACCCTATCAGTTTGATTACGAAATCCAAGAGGCCGTCCCGGCGGCGGCGGCACAGGGAGAAGCGGTCACCGAATCGCGCGATAGCCTCCCGGCGGAGTTCTTCGCAGAGATGGAGGAGGGCCTCGAGCGCACTTCCGCTGCTCTTATGAAGATGGAGAACGACGAGGTTGATAAGGCCTTGCTCGATGCGCTCTATCGCGACATTCATTCTATCAAGGGTGCTTGCCAGTTGTTTGGCCTCGTCGATGCGTCTGCTCTATCGCACGCGATGGAACACTCCCTCGAGAAAGAGCGCGGCAAAGACACCATCCAAATGGATAAGGCCCACGTCAGCACGTTGCTGATGTCACTGGACATGCTAGGTCAATCGATCCGCGAAGCTGTGGGAGATGACACCAGAAAAGAGATTAATTTCATGATTACTCTGCTTGCTCCATTTGCAAGCGCAGCAGATGATGCCCCAGCCGAAATAGTCGAAACCAAATTGGAAACAAAAGCTCCGAATCTACATATCGCAGTCCCTTCGGCCACATCGAGTGCAGTGGATGGGGACAAGACCGACACCACCATCCGCGTGCAGGTTTCACTGCTTGATCGCCTCATGATCCTCATGGGGGAAATGGTGTTGGTGCGAAACCAAGTCCTGCAGTATTCGCAGAAGAATGACGACCTCGAGTTTCTCAACCTGAGCCAAAAGCTCGACGTGGTCACGTCGGAGTTGCAAGAAGAAACCATGAAGACCCGCATGCAACCCATCGGGAACATCCTGACGAAGTTTCAGCGAGTCGTGCGCGACCTCTCTGGTTCGCTGAACAAAAAGATCAATCTCAATCTCGTCGGTGTAGAGACGGAACTCGATAAAACCCTCATCGAAGCAGTGAAAGATCCCCTCACGCACATTGTACGTAATGCCTGTGATCACGGGATCGAATCGCCCGAGGCGCGCGTCGCCTCAGGAAAACCCGAGACCGGCACCATTACCATCAAGGCCTACCACGAAGGTGGCCAGGTAATCGTCGATATCTTCGATGACGGCAAAGGGCTCTCGCGCCAAAAACTACTTAATAAAGCGATCGAGAAAGGTATCGTGGAACAGGCCCGTGGCGACAAGATGAGTGACCGCGACGTCCAGGCACTGATCTTCGCTCCCGGCTTTTCCACCGCAGAAAAAGTCACCAACGTATCCGGCCGCGGCGTCGGCATGGACGTGGTGAAGAGCAACATCGAAAAGATCGGAGGGCTGGTCGACATCTCCAGCACGGAAGGCTCGGGGACGCACATCACGCTGAAGATCCCACTCACACTGGCCATCGTCCCGGCCATGATTGTTCGCTCCTACGAAGATCGTTTTGCCATTCCCCAAGTCAAGCTGGTGGAACTCGTGCGCATTGAAAGAAGTGCCATCGAATTCGTGCAGGGAAGACCCGTTCATCGCTTGCGCGGGAATATTTTGCCCTTGATCGACATGCAAGAGGTCCTCGGCATCGGCGGCAAAGACAAAAGCGAAGAGGCCATCAACATCGTCGTGCTCAACTCCGAAAGTCATCTCTTCGGTCTTATCGTGGATGAAATCCTCGATACCGCAGACATTGTCGTGAAGCCCCTGGCGCGCTTTCTCAAACCGATCTCAATTTACTCAGGTGCGACGGTGCTCGGCGACGGAAACGTCGCCTTCATCATGGACGTTCTCGGTATCGCGCAAAAACATTTGGGGCAATCAGTGCATCAGGACCAGCAAGTGGCCGACAAGTATTCAGAGTTCTCGCAGAACAATACGGAAGCTCGCGAGTATGTACTTGTGAGCCTGGCCTCTAAAGCGAAGCACGCTATTCCACTCACGATGGTAAGTCGCATGGAAGAAATTAAGACCTCCATGATCGAGCTTTCGGGCACCCAACGTGTCATCCGCTACCGTGGGTCGATTCTCAAAATTCTTAACCTCAATGATGTGTTCGGGTATCCCGCCGAAAAGATGGAACGTGACATCACTCAAATCATCGTAACCCGTGTGAATGATCAGATGTTTGGTCTCGAAGTGGATCAGATCATCGACGTCCTCTCCACGCGAGATTTTCTCGACGACTCAGTTGTGAGTCACCAGGCGATCACGGGCAACCTCGTGACGCAGAATGAGATCATCGTCGTCATTGATGTCGCAAAAGTCGTTGAGACAGTTCAGCCGCGGGTTTTCGAGTTGAATCGAAGCGGCACTGGACCTAAGCGAATCCTCTTTGTGGAAGACACCGAATCTATCCGTTCACTTGTGGCACAGGGGTTGGTGGAGAGCGGCTACCAAGTGGAGGTCGCGACCGACGGTGTCGACGGTCTCCGCAAAATTGCAGATTGCCGTGCAGACTACGACCTCATCATCTCCGACATCGAGATGCCAAGGATGAACGGGTTTGACTTTGCTCGTAAAGTCCGTGGTGTTACAGCGTTAAAAAATGTTCCGTTGATTGCCTTTACAACGAAAAGCAATCCTTCCGATTTCAAAGAGGCCCGTCTCGCAGGCTTCACGACCTTGCTCGAGAAGAGCAAAGGAAAACTTCTGGGAACACTCGTCGGTGAGTGCCTTTCTAATTACAAGAGGAAGTCAGCATGAGCGAATTTTATGTGGCCGGTGAGAACGAAGGCCACGCCAACACCAAGCAGTTTGCCACATTCATGGTCGCGGACCGTTGGTATGGGATTGATGTCATGTGCGTCCAAGAAGTGACCAAGCCCATGCTGGTCACCTTGATGCGTACCGCTCCACCCTTTGTGCGCGGCCTGATTAACTTGCGCGGACAAATCGCTACGGCGATTGGGTTACGTGAGCTTTTTGCGCTTCAACTCGAGGACTCTATCGGAAAGATGACAGTGGTTTGCAAGGTGGAAGATGTTTTACTCTCACTTCTCGTTGATAGCATCGGCGATGTCGTAGAAGTGAACGACTCCAAATTCGAGAAATCTCCGCAGACCATACCGGCCAACATCAAAGAGTTCATGATCGGTGTGTATAAAACGGAGCATGCCATTTTATCCATTATAAGTTTAGACACGATTTTACATCAGCTTGATAAGCGCTGTGCTTGATTACTGAAACAAAACCATCATGAGAGCCAACAGGAGTGCTAAAATGTCGAACGCAGCTCAAAAAATTGAAGTCAACCACGACGAACTTTACCTCAAGAACCTCGAGGCCATGTCAGCTGCGATTAGTCGTGTCCAGGCGGTCATCGAGTTTAACCTCGACGGAACAGTCATCACCGCCAACGAGAACTTCCTCACCACCCTTGGGTACACGGAGAACGAAATCAAGGGGAAGCATCATCGGATGTTCTGCGATCCGGCTTCGTCGAACTCGCTCGAGTATGTCCGTTTCTGGGAGAAGCTGAACCGCGGCGAGCCGGACCAGGGCGAGTACAAGCGCTTGGGCAAAGGTGGCAAGGAGATTTGGATCCAGGCCTCTTACAATCCGGTCCTCGATGACAATGGCCGTCCGTACAAAGTGGTGAAGTTTGCCACCGACATTACCACTCGAAAAGTGCAGAGCGCGGAGTTCGAGGGCAAGCTCCTGGCGGTTTCGAAAACTCAAGCAATCATCGAATTCAGCCTTGATGGTACCGTGATCACGGCGAACGAGAACTTCCTCGCGACCTTGGGCTACAGCATCGATGAAATCAAGGGCAAGCATCACCGCATGTTCTGCGACCCCGAGTACGTGAACTCTTACGAATACCGCGGCTTCTGGGAAAAGTTGAACCGCGGGGAGTTCGACCAGGGCGAATACAAGCGCATCGGCCGCGGGGGAAAAGAGGTCTGGATCAACGCTTCATACAACCCGATCTTCGATGCGTCGGGGCGTGTAACGAAAGTTGTAAAATTTGCTTCTGACGTTACGGCAGCGAAACTTAAAAACCTCGAGTTCGAATCGACTCTTGAGGCCGTGTCAAAAGCCCAAGCAGTGATTGAATTCAACATGGATGGATCGATCCGCACCGCCAATGAGAATTTCTTGAAGACGTTGGGCTATGGCCTTGAGGAAATCAAGGGGCGTCATCATAAGCTCTTCTGCGAGGAGAGTTTCACATCCTCTCGCGAGTACCAAGACTTCTGGGAAAAACTCCGCCGCGGTCAGTACGACGCCGGCGAGTACAAGCGCATCGGTAAGGGCGGTAAGGTCGTCTGGATCAACGCGTCCTACAACCCGATTCTCGATTTAAACGGTAAGCCGTTCAAAGTCGTAAAATTTGCCTCCGACATTACACCACTACGCATGATGATCGACGCCCTGGGTGAGACAGCATTGGAATTGGCGAGTAATGCAGCTGGGTTGAAAGAAACTGCCGTCAGCATGAACGACAACGCCAAACGCACGTCGATGAGTTCGGCCGTCGCTGCGAGCTCCTCTGAGCAAGTTTCGTCAGGTGTGCAAACCGTCGCTGCCTCCACCGAAGAAATGGTGGCGTCAATCCGCGAGATCTCACGTTCGTCAAACGAATCAGCAGAGATGTCACGCACCACACTCGCCAGCGCGGTCGAAACCAACAAGACTATCCAGCAACTCGGAGCGAGTTCGCAGGAAATTGGCAACGTGATTAAGGTCATCAGTTCAATCGCGCAGCAGACAAACTTGCTCGCATTGAATGCAACCATCGAAGCAGCTCGTGCCGGCGATGCGGGGAAGGGCTTCGCTGTCGTGGCGAACGAGGTAAAAGAGCTTGCGAAGCAAACGGCAAAAGCGACCGAAGATATCACCAACCGGATTGGTGCGATTCAGAAAGACAGTGCCGGTGCCGTTGAAGCGATCGGTGGAATCTCGAAAGCGATGGAAAAGTTGAACTCGATCTCGGGAGCGATCGCTGCTGCTGTTGAAGAGCAGACCGCCACCACCAACGAAGTTTCGCGTGTCATTGGAGAATCAAAGCAAGGTGTGGAGAGCATCGCAACGACCATCAGAGAAGTTTCTTCGGCGGCCGTGCAGAGTGCGGAGAAGTGTGAGCAGACGTTGCGTTCTTCCGAAGTACTCTCGGGGCTCGCAGAGAAGTTGAAGTCCCTCGTCAGCCAAGTGAAGAAATAATTAGGAGCGATGGCATTGAAAGCCCCCCCGAAAATAAAAGTTTTGATCGTCGACGATTCCGTCCTCTTTCGTTCCCAGATCCAGCTGGCGCTGAGCACGTGTGTGGAGATCGAGATCGTTGGAGTCGCCTCAAACGGGAAGATCGCCGTCGATAAGATGGCGTGCATGGAGATCGATGCGTGTATCCTCGACATCGAGATGCCGGTCATGGATGGCCTCGAAACCTTGCGCGAGTTGCAGAACCGTGGCATCAAGACGAAGGTCATCTTGTTCTCAGCGCAGAGTAAGTCCGGAGCAGAGAAAACACTCGAGGCCATGAGCTTTGGTGCAGTGGATTTTGTGGCAAAGCCATTTCCGGATGAAACGAACATGGCGCCCGCTGACAAGATTCGTGAAGCGCTCTTGCCGAAGCTGATTTCACTCTTCAGCTCAGAGAAGCCGGTTCTCATAAAGAAATCAATTCCTCGTTCTAGCGTGGCCTGGGAATCGTTTACTCCCAAGGTCCTCGTCATTGCGTCCTCGACAGGAGGCCCCCCGGCGCTCGAGACGTTCTTTGCGAATCTGACGGTGCCATTGCCATATCCGATCCTCGTCACACAGCACATGCCGCCGATTTTCACGGCGGCCCTTGCCGAGAGACTCGGTACTGTCAGCGGCAAAGTCGCTCGTGAAGGCATCAACGGTGAAGAGTTAGTTCCCAACCAAATTTACGTCGCACCGGGCGGTTTTCACATGCGCATAAGAATGCAGAGTGGAATCCCCGCCATCGAAATATTTCAAGGGGAACAACGTAATTTCGTGCGTTCCTGCGCGGACTACCTTTTTGAATCAGCAGCGCAGATCTATGGCCGCCACACCATTGGCATCGTCTTTACGGGGATGGGACGCGATGGCGCCACGGGGGCCGGCGAAATTAAAAAAAATAATGGGGTTATACTGATCCAGTCCGCCGAGAGCTGCGTGGTTTTTGGCATGCCCGGGGCCGTGCACGCAGATGGGAATTTTGATTATTCAGGCACGCCGCTTGAACTCGGCGACAAAATACAAACGATGACACGAGCAATAAAGAGTGGCCATGTCGCCTGAAATCCTTTCATTCTTTTCGCGATTGATTGAAAAAGAAACCGGCATTATCTACGCTGAGAATAACATCTATCAATTGAAGTCGCGGCTTGAGGATATTTGCAAGCATTTCAAGCTCTCCTCGGTCGAGGAGCTGCATCGCGAGTTCAATCAGCTGATCCCGAACTCGATCATGCGCCAAAAGCTCTTCGATCACGCCACAAATAACGAAACTCTTTTCTTTCGTGATCCGTCGTTTTTTACCGCCCTCGAGAGTTTCATCCTCCGGGAAGTTCTGCTAGAAATGCCAAGCGAAATTCGTATCTGGTCAGCGGCCTCGAGCACGGGCCAAGAGGCCCTCAGTGTCGCCATGGCGCTGGAGGAGATGTCCGCTCGTGTGCCTCTACCGCCGTTCTCCATCGTGGCGACGGACATCTGTGAGAAGGCCTTGGTGAAGGCGCGCTCAGGAACGTACACAGATTTTGAAATCATGCGTGGTCTCTCCGAAGTCCGAAAGAATAGATTTTTCCAAAAAGAAGCTGATGGCTGGCGCGCTAAAAGTAGCCTCCATGGAAAAATTAAATTCGGCTACAACAACCTCATTCGCTCTACCGTGACAGGTCCCTTTCAGATCATCCTGTGCAGGAATGTGCTGATCTATCAGAAAGTTGAGATGAAGAAGATGATCGTCGAGACGCTGCTGCGCCAGCTCGCACCGGAAGGCGGGCTCTTGCTCGGAGTAGGGGAGACCCTTCTGGGTGTCACGGACGCCATTGAAACAATCAATGTTAGCAATGCAATGTTTTATCGCAAGTCAGTAAAATATAATAACGGAGTTGCCTAAAGGGGTAGGTTTTATGTTTGATGTAAAAACAAAAGTTCTCGTCGTCGACGACATGCTCACGATGAGAAAAATTGTGGCGAAGATCATGCGAGAACTGGGGTTCACCGACATCCAGGAGGCGCTTGACGGAGATGATGCGTGGGCCAAGGTGAAAGCGGGAAACTACGGCCTCATCATTTCTGACTGGAACATGCCGAATAGTTCCGGCCTCGAATTTTTAAAGAAGGTTCGCAGCGACGAGAAGTACGCCAAAACTCCCTTTGTACTTGTGACAGCAGAAGCCGAATCCCACCAAGTGGCCGAAGCGATCAAAAGTGGTGTCGATCAGTATGTCGTGAAACCATTTTCTCGCGACAGCCTCAAAATGAAACTTGAGTCCGCACATAAGAAGTGTTCCTCAAGAATCAGTGCCTAACATGAACGACGAACTACCATTCATTATTGAGAAGCTCGACGGACATACGCTCGTATCGTTGCCAGGCATGCTGGATTACCAGAGTTGCAAAGTTTTTGACGAACAGGTGGAACAGATCGCAGTCGGCGTGCATGTGATGGTCGACTTCCAGGGACAGGCGACGATCCCAAAAGATTGGCTACGCTCTCTGTTGCGAATTCAGCTGACGTTGAAGAAAGAGCGGAAGAGCATGCGCCTGATCCGGGTTGGGCCCGCGTTGATGAATTATCTAAAACAAGAAGGAATCGATACCACGTTCAAGTTCTGCAAAGACTTGCGTGAAGCAAAAATAGAGGTAGGACTTGTGGCTAAAAGAACACTCGACATCGAATTCATTAATCCATTTTTGACCGCGGCTATGCATGTGCTCAAAGTTCAAGCACAGGTCGAGGCCAGGGCGGGACAGGTTCAGATCAAGAAAGCGACGGATATGATCTACGGTGACGTCTCGGGCGTCATCGGCATCGTCTCGGAGTCATTTCAGGGCTCTGTGGTCATCACTTTTCCTGAAGCGACGTTCTTGAAGATCGTCTCCAGCATGTTGGGTGAGCCATTCACAGAAATCAGCAAAGATATTCTAGACGGCGCCGGAGAATTGACGAACATGATCTTCGGCCAAGCGAAGATTGTTTTAAACGAGAAGGGCTACGGCATTCAGACGGCGATTCCTTCGGTCATCACGGGGAAGAACCACACTCTTTCGGCCATGACCAAAGGCCCCGTCGTTGTGGTTCCGTTTGAATCCCAGGCGGGAAACTTCTTTGTTGAGATCTGTCTTAACGCCTAGGGGGACGCACCAGTCAGCAACGGCAGCAACTGCTTCGCCCACGTCTGGTTAAACGTCAGTGAGGGATGTCCTTCGCCGCGGATAAGGTCGTCGTCTCTTCGCTGGTGGGCAAAGCGCAGCACGGGAATATTTTTTTCTCGCAGGCACGTCGCGAAGCGGTCGTCGCCCGCAAGTGGATGTTCGACCACGACGAAACGGTGGCCCGCACCGCGGGCCTGGTAATGCCGCCTCGCCTCGTCCACCAAGTTGCAGGCATAATCGTAGTGCTCTTGGGTGAGCTCCGGAAAGTACGACTGACGATATAACAGCTTTCCGGCCAGCTGATAGAAGAGCGTGCGCCAGCGATGCTGCTGCTCGATCGTTCCCTTCGAGATGAACCGACCCTTTTCCCATTCGAATTGCGGCGTCTTCTTCATCCAGCCGAGCATCGGATAGAGCGCATTCGCACGCATGACGTGGTCTTTGATATAGACATACACGAACAGGCTTTCCTTCTCCGGAAACATGCCCTCGAACGCTTTCGTTTGCACCAAAGCAAGCATCTGGTTCGTGCCCGACGCTCCGATCGCAGCATTGTACACGCGCACATTCGGCAGGGCCTTTGCCACGAGGTCCGGAACAGTTTCACCTTCCGCCAGGCCAGTGCCGAAGATGAACGAGCAGCCCGAGAAGATGATCGACCTCTGCGCCAGAGCGGTCGGTG
>JAUMHG010034981.1:0-10030 GCA_032359395.1 Enteromius anoplus
ACAGATTAAAGTAACTGTAAATATACCTCTGATTAACTGCTGGTCAGAATAATCAAACCGAGTGTATTTCAGGTTTCAACTTACGATAAACTGCCGTGAATGACTCTTTGAGTTCATTCGCATAGACGATCCCTAGAGCTAATTTGAAGGAAAAATTTTAAATTCCCCAAAGCTGATTAATAAAGTAATTTATTAATTAATTTCCCTTTAATATCTTACATGGGCAACACAAGATTGTGGTTCATAAACCGGGCAGCTCACCAGTTTCCACCAGAATTAAAGTCCTCCAAGATGGCAGAATCAATAAGATCTGGGACCTACAGGACTCCACACTCCAAATTTCAGGAACAGGATCACAGGATGGGAAAAAAACTAAAATAGACAAAAGGGGGGGAAAAAAACAACAACCTTGAAAAGACAAGGTGAAAAGGCACCATTAATTTCCATTCACATTTCAATATTTGCATATAAATCAATACATACAATCATTTCCCATATGAACTTCTAACCAATTTAAATAAAATAATTAAAAGCACAATAAAGCATTTACCTACACTCTCACTTTTAACATTATACATTTTTGAATTTGCATATACAGAAAGAATAAACATTATAACGAATGCACTTGCATTTTTAGCACACTAGTTTGAGCACATGGCAAGCAAAAAAAACACGGGAGCCATTTTACATGTGTGCTGCAAAAGCACATGGCCAAACTACAATTATTATCTGCTTTACAACACAAATAAACCTTTTGAAACATTCAAACAATAGATTAACTCTTAATCAACACTTACATTCACATTATTGTGTGTATTTAACCGTAATATATACATCAATTCAGTATTTAAGAACCACTTACACCATAAATGGCTTATAACATTCACTCTCAGTAAAATACTATAACATAGAATTCACTTACCAAGTGTCACATCTGCCCCATCACCTGATCTTGAAACAGTCACCAGCGCACTGCAAACAGTCACTTCAACACCTGACCCAATTACCCGCTCACAATCACCAGAACACTGAACACCTGTCCCCAATCACAATCACTCCTCAAATACCCAGCTCAGACCAACATGCGTGGGCTGAGCTCAAGGTTAGACGCTCAATCTTACCCGCCTCTGCTCCTTACCAACTGGATCTGGTTCTGAGACGTTTGTGGCAACAGTGGCTTGAAAGACTGGAACATTTATCTTCTAAAGACTGATTATTCTACTTACCTGATACTGACCAGTGAGAATTGCTGTTTCGCCTGAATTAACTTACCTGCTAAGAGCCTGCTTGACTTTTGTTGATGCTTTATCACACATAAAAAACAAGATGGTGCCGGCGAGATCGGCTGCCGTCGCAACTGCTCCTTTTCTTTGTTTTTGTTTTTTAAGTAAGTTTTCAGCGTTTTAAAACCGGCAAAATCACCACCGTTGAGTACATTGAATATGATAGAGACACTTTTGTTTCTATTGGTATACAATGTACTCACAATTCAATGTTTTTAACTCCAGATCCGAGCTGGCCGAGTGAGATCCTGAGGGAGAACAATGGACGCAACGTGAAGTGGTGGCCCCGTGGGAAACGAGCCGGCGTCAGGAACAGGCTGAGAGCCCGTGCACACCGCACAGCTCTGCCTAGCATCCTGCTCGCCAATGTCCAGTCATTGGAGAACAAACTCGATGACCTCAGGGCCAGGGCAAAGTTCCAGAGAGACATTCGGGACTGCAATCTCCTCTGCTTCACCGAGACATGGCTGAACTCAGCGGTGCCGGACCACGCCATCCAGCCGGCCGAGTTCTTCTCGGTTCACCGCATGGACAGGACACGGGACTCGGGGAAGTCAAGGGGAGGCGGCATGTGCTTAATGGTGAACAGCAGCTGGCGCAACAGCGCAAGAGTTGTTCCTCTTACTCGCTCCTGCACACCCAATCTGGAACTACTGACCATCATGAGTCATCCTTTATAGGACGCGCCAGTTATATTCCACCACAAGTGGACACAGACACTGCCTTATGCAAGCTACATGAGGCTCTCACACAGCACCAAACACAGCACTCATTGCGGCGGGGGACTTTAACAGTGCCAACCTCAAGCGTGCAGCACCAAACTTTTCTCAGCACATCACCTGTCCCACCTGGGGCGATAGGACACTGGACCACTGCTACACTACAATTAAGGACTCCTACAAGGCACAATCTCGTCCACCGTTTGGGAAATCCGACCACGCCCCCATGTTCCTCGTGCCAAAATACAAACAAAGGCTAAAACGGGAAGTTCTGGTTCAGAGGGAGGTCACGCGCTGGACGGACCAATCGGTGGCCGCGTTACAGGACGCACTTGATGACGCTGACTGGGGCATGTTCCGGAACAGCTCCGATGACGTCAACGTGTTTACGGAAGGGTTTGTGGGATTCATTGGGAAACTAGCAGATGAGACCGCACAGAAAATGACTATCAGAATGTTTCCCAACCAGAAGCCGTGGGTGGATAAAACCATCCGCGACGCTCTGAGATCTCGCAACGCTGCCTACAATGCGGGACTTGCATCGGGGGACATGGACCCGTACATATAATGTGCGGAAGACGGTGAAAGAGGCGAAGTAGCGCTACGGGAGGAAACTAGAGTCACAACTCCAACAGAGTGATTCTAGGAGCTTGTGGCAGGGACTAAGGACAAAAACGGACTATAAAGCATCAACATCCGGTATGTTGAACTTGGCGGACTTGACTCTGGCAGATGAGCTAAACACTTTCTACGCTCGCTTCGAGGCTGCAGCCAAAGACACTAATGATGTGCGTCGTGGTTGGCCTGATCTCTGATAACAATGAGACGGCTTACCTGAAGGAAATTAGGAATCTGGAGAACTGGTGCCAGAGGAACAACCTCCTTCTAAACGTCAGCAAAACAAAGGAGCTGATAGTGGACTTCAGCACTAAGCAGGAGAGGAACTACCAGACCCCTGTCATCAACGAGAGCCCAGTGGAGAGAGTGAACAGCTTCAAATACCTCGGTGTTCACATCACGCAGGACCTGTCATGGTCCTGTCACATCAACACCGTGGTGAAAAAGGCCCGACAGTGTCTCTACCACCTCAGACGTTTGAGAGACTTCAGACTGCCCTCGAAGGTGCTCAGGAACTTTTATTCCTGCACCATTGAGAGCATCCTGACGGGAAATATCTTAACCTGGTTCGGGAACAGCACCATGCAGGACAAACGAGCTCTACAGAGGGTGGTGCGATCAGCTGAGCGCACCATCCGCACCGAGCTCCCTGACCTGCTCCTGTGTTTGTGCACGAAATAAACTCACCTCATTTGAATTCCCTCTCGTCTGTGGTCTCTGAGCGTGACAACAAGAAAAGAAGTGGTAATAGTCGGAACAAGGCTCTAATAAACAAAAAAAATATGTTTAACAACCTTATTAGATAAATGCGGTTCGATGTTTGTTGTTTTTGGTCCAAATGAGATCCTCAGTTCGCGTAGAGAAAGTCCAAACAGCACTTAAATCACATTCAATATTTCAATCGCTGATCTATATTCTCATCATGTTTTTACAGCTATAGACGACGCACATCATCTTAGGCTGCATCTCACGGTTCAGCATATGGCGCTCGCTTTGTGTCATTTCTTTCCTAAACAAGCTTAAAGACGTGTTAACGTGCATGAGGAGAACGTCTGAACGCAATACTTAACGTGCCTTGGCTAATTTCAAAATAGCGCATATACTTGTATTAATAAATGACTAACTAACTAACTGTATTTTTATATGTACATTTATGAAATGCATTTTCTGTAAAGCTGCTTTGAAACAATATGTAGCCTATTGTGAAAAGCACTATACAACTAAATTAGAATTTAATTGATATGAAATTAACTTGTCTTATTTGAGACACTGTTCGAACAGTGTGGGCTAGAAGATTTGATAATTTAAGCTATCATTAATATAGATTAAGTAATTTCCAGCTGAGAAAATCACATCAATTGCTATTTAACATAGGTCTAGCCTTTAACATCCTCAAAGGATATTAAGAAAATACTATTTAGGTTTGGGTACATAAAAAGAACTAATCTCAAAAGTAAAAGGCTTTGAATGTATTTTGCAATATCAATTATGCACGAGCATGCATGGGAATAGGAAATAGACTATATAGGCTACAATAACAATAAAAAAGCTCTATAGAGTGGATGCATTACTTAATTCTATTCTGAATTTCTATGTTATAAAAAAATAGTTCTATGAACTTCTAGCAAGCTCATTTAAACCGGGTTATAAATGCCGAAATAAAGGCTAAATAAATATTAAACTACTAAATATCATTATAAATTGCCAGTAGATGGCGCCAAGGCCCTGTTGAGATTAGACTACTGGTTGATGTTCAAACTATTCTTTCAAAAACACAAATATATATTTAACACCCACACAAATACTCCTTTTAGACAATTGCAGTTGTTCTGCTGTGGCCCTGTTTGGAACTGTATTTTCATCGACTACTGTGTGAAATGCCAGTCATTAATATATTGTTTATTTACAGGCATTTTTAATTTTGCATTTCTCTAATGAAGGGGAATGTAAAGCATTAAATCAACCAGGTCTCTGAAATAGCTCAGAGGTTCATCTCATGAAGCTTCATTTGACAAGCATTTTATGACAACTGGAATCATTCAGTCACCAGTATTTGGGGTAGCCTAAAACTTGGGGTAACTCCTGCATGGTTGTTCGCTCCCCAGCTGACCTGTTGTGGTTGTGTGCTTTTTTTTAACATTGTTTATACTACGTATTGTGTATTGTTTGCTTGTGTTAAAATATAATCATATAAATCTTACTTTGTATGCCCTAAACCTTTTATTCTTTATACTGTATTTATTTTAGTATGACATGATAAAAATAATTCATTACATTTATATAGCGCTTTCCTAGGAACTCAAAGCACTTATACGGAAGGGTGGGAATCACCTCCACCACCAATGTGCAGGTCATTGATTTTTAATGACCACAGAGAGTCAGGACCTCGGTTTAATGTCTCATCTGACAGTATAGTGTCATTGGGGCGTTAGGACCCACATACACAACAGGGTGAGCGCCCCCTGCTGGCCTCACTAACACCTCTTCCAGCAGTGACCTAGTTTTCACCGCAGTCTCCATCCAGTTACTAAACAGACTCATCCCTGCTCAGCTTCAGTGGGGGACCAGTCTCGGGCTTCAGGGTGATATGGATCTGCTTATGGATATTGGATAATATTGGTTAATCATATATAAGTAATATAAACATGAGTGTTATGCCATAGCATTTAATCAGTTTTATACAATATAACTGCAGTGTTGACTGTTAATTTGACTTTTAATTGATGTCAATCTGCTCTTACAAGAATTCCAGTGATGACAATACAGATAATAAAATAAAATAAATGGAGCAATATGGAATGAAAAACACGTACTTCATTAACTGTGAAATTGTTAAGTGAAATTCTTATCTATATAACCAACTTTATTTCCCAGGATTTAAAGATTTAGTGTAGCATGTGTGATTATTGTGTGTGCTTAAAAGCAGAGTAAAGGTATGGGTATATCATGTATAAACAGGTAGACAGGAATAGGACCAGCATGCAGGCAATACCATAGAATAAAGCAGTTATACTCTGACCATTTAAGTCTATTATTCTGTTATTAAAGATGCTACAAATGACATTACAAACTCTTCGTTCTGACATGAAAATAAATGTTTAAAAAATCATTCACATTTCACTCATTTATCTTGTGTTAGTGGAATATAACTTTTCCAAAGATGCAGAACAATACAAATCTGGAAGACATTTAAAGCACTTAAAATATTTCACAAAAGCAAATATATACTATATCGAACATTGCTCCATTCAGAAATTGTTAATGCATTGAGCCCTTAATGTACAGGAATAAATGACCCAAGACTTAATGAAACTTCCTACAAGTATATCAAGGAGTGGACATGGCTAATGAGCAGATGAGTGTCCCTCTGACTGCATTTAATAGAGTGCTAGGCTTTATAAAAACTTTAGTGTAGCTCTATTAAATAGTTAATTTAATTTAATAATTAATAGTTACTAAATGCAGCATCTATGAATGAACTTGAGGCATGCAGACCGGCTGCTGCAGGGCTTTAACAAATCTTAAACAAACAAATAATGATATGACCAGCTTTTTCTGAATTTTACTAGCCCATTTTATTTGTCTCTCATAAGATCGTATACACATGACAATAGACTTTTATCTATCATTGGGATACCTATACTTAACAGACATTCAGCATTATAGAAATAAATAACTCCAATGTAGTCCTAAGTAAACTGCCAAAATAAGATTATCTATGATAATGTCTATAACAGTAAATGTATGAGAAAATAAGGAAAATTAGGCGGGCAGACGTAATCCACACGTTAAATTCTAACCTGACGCCGCCGTCACGTCTGTAAAGATCACCAGCTACACGTTATTGACGTGTCTACGTGACGTGATATATACATGTGTTATCTGTCGTGCTTGTCAGTCTCGTCGCCGAATGATACATCAACTTCACTGGCCTTTCACCTGGGGAGTCTGTGTTCGTCTCTTCTGCACGCGCCGATGACCTCATTACCCGGAGGCGGAGCTAGTATTTTTCCACACATAGTGGCTGTTACATGAACTTTTATTGCCAAAAACCTTTGCAAAACTGAAATTATTTTTTTTAAATATACTTTTATAACTATATTTCTCTTTTATTACAGGGCCTATAAGAACTGTGGTAACCTGGGTTACACCTGCCATATGTAAGAAATCTTTGAGGGAAGATTTGGACAGTCGCCCGCAGCCTATGACAGATGTGAAGTTCAGTAGCTCTGACTCTCTCTCTAGTAAGTCCAGTCTCCTGGATGTAAGTGCTTCCCTGAAGGCCAGCTTTTTGGGGGGGCTGGTGGAGGTGGGAGGATCTGCCAAGTTCCTGCATGACACCAAATCCTCCAACCAACAGTCCAGAGTAACAATGCACTACAGTGAAACCTCAAGATTCGATCAACTCAATATGACTCAGCTGGGAAAAATCACCTACCCTCAGGTGTTCGACCAGGAAACTGCAACTCACGTGGTCACGGCTGTGCTTTACGGAGCTCAGGCCTTCATGGTGTTTGATTGGGCTCTCAGCCTGTTCCTGACGCCGGCTCGTTTCCCACGGGGCCGCCGCTTCACGTTGCGTCCATTGTTCTCCCTCAGGATCTCACTCGGCCAGCTCGGATCCAGAGTTAAAAACATTGAATTGTGAGTACATTGTATACCAATAGAAACAAGAGTGTCTCTATCATATTCAATGTACTCAACGGTGGTGATTTTGCCGGTTTTAAGATGCTGAAGACTAACTTAAAAAACAAAAACAAAGAAAAGGGGGTCGGATCAGTTGCGACGGCAGCCGATCTCGCCGGCGCCATCTTGAAAATGGCCCTGCACCCATTAACTGTTTGATCGGCTCAGGAGAGCATCATCGCTGCCTGGTGGGTCCAGATGGGCTTCTCCACCGTCAGATCCACCATTGAGGGCAGCGCTTCCGTCTGGTCTGCCCAGGTGGGCCTCTCCACTGCCTGCTCCGCTGTAGTGGACATCCCTGCCGTCTCCGCCGGGGGGGTGCTATGTCATCCCATAGTTGTGTTCTGTCTGTATTTTCTGTCTGAATGTTGTTGATGTTGTGCCTTGTGCTTTATGTTTATTTATCTGTCAGTTCCCTCATGTCTTTGCCTCATTTGTAACCCCGTCATCACTGTTTGATTAGTCACAGCGGTTCATCCATCCTTGATCGTTTGTCCAATGTTGAAGTTGCATGTACGTTTGTGGTTCGTGTTCGTCTTGCTTTGTTTCAGTTTTTCCTTGTTTATTATCAAATGTTCATCGTTCAAGTAATTTCCTGCCTCCCGTGTTTCCCTGCCGCTGGAAAAGCTTGTGACTCGCTTGACCACAGCGACAGATCGTGACAGTCGCGCTTGACAAACTCATAATAACACATAAGCTTATATTTACAGGTGCACGTTGTAGGGAAGGATGGGGGGGGTTTATCCCCCTCTGGTTTATGCATCCCCGCCTTGGCTGAATTATTTTAAAATTATTCACGAAACAGGTTATTAAGTCCCGTTTTGAATTAAATGATTCGCGAAATGCGCTTTGAAGTAACTTGTTAAATGAAATGTTTCACTTACTTGCCTATAAAGATGGATTTATCATGGGATCATTTATCATGATTAATCAGAGAAAAAAGTAAGTATAAAGAGGCTCTCCACTATTAACTACATACTGCTTACTGTTTGACAAGTAGAAAGCTAAAATTACTGCAAACCCTTTACTTACCCTTATCTCTGTTCCATCGTACATTTTCCTTGTTAAATTAAAAACCTAAGGTTATGAAAGTACCATATATGATGTTTAGTATTGATTTAGAAGCAGACACAGTCATATATTTATTCACAATGTTCTAATTTTTAAATAAAAAACATACATGAAATAAATGGTTAACACACACACACATTGTGTGTGTATATATATATATATATATACAATGGTAGGGTTAGGTACATATATACATATATATATAAACTCCAGAGAGTATTGTAAGGTTTCAGTGGTTTCTGGTCAAGTGCACACAGTTAACTGAAAATAGTAGTATAGATCAAAATCAAATAAGAGATTAAAAGCATCAGCAGTTGTGTGTTATAACAGATAGTCTACCATTTCTGTCAAGTGCATTTAACATTTAACAAAAATTGTAAATAGTAATAGAGAATAAAGTGGAAGTGGTAGTGAAAGATCTTGAGAAAGAAAATAAATCTAAAAGAGATTGTAAGACATAAGATAGAAGTAGAGTGGACGTGTCAAGAATTTAATTACTGACGAGTTATCTTTCTTGATGCGCCTGAGAGATGCGTCGGTTTTGGGTGTGCAATATGATGATTTCTTATCCTGTTCAATAATAACACAAGTGATCTCTAGCACTTTCTTCCCTGCACTTCACTGACAACCTCCATCAAGTTTATTGCAGTACAGCTGCTTGTGTTTCGCCCGCTTGTGCTATCGCATCTTATAGCGCCTGTCGGCAGGTGTCAGTCCACAATGGTGGCAGCACCTCCGCAGCGCCATCTATAGACTGTTACCCATACCGGTACAGAGTTTCACCTTTGGTACTTCTATACTCTTTGGCTGGACTATTTAAAAGTAAAACGCCAGGTCTTTTGAGGGTCAGAAATCTGGCTGATAAGCAAGTGATCAAATACTTATTTAACACAGTAATTCCCAACAAAATTGTTAAAAAATCATGCAATGTGATTTCCGGATTTTTACCTATGTAATGTACCTATGCTGAAAATTGTAGACCCCTCCATAATTTCTAAGTAAGAGATCTTGCAAAATCACAGGGTGATGAAATACTTGACCTAACTGTGTATATATATATATGTAATACCATCCTTACATTGAACCATGCTGTGGGGATATTTTTCAGTAGCAGGAGCTGGGAGAATAGTCAGGATTGAGGGAAAGATGAATGCAGCAGTGTTCAGAGCTATCCTTCATTAAAACCTGGACCTCAGACTGGGGTGACTGTTCATCTTCCAACAGGACAACAAAGGAGTGTCTGAATGTCCTTGAATGGCCCAGCCTAAGCTCAAAGATGCTTCAAAGTCTTGAGCAAATGATGTGATTACTTATGTGCATGTGTGGGTCTTTTTAACCCTTTTTTTTAAACTTTTACATCTTTAAAACAGATCAAAATGTTTGAGTTTTATTATGTCACACTACAAAAACGTTACATAATAAACTAAAACTGCTCCGGGTGTGTTCATGGTGTGTGTGTGTGTGTTGTTGATCACTTCTCACTGCTGTGTGTGTTCACTTGGATGGGTTTAATGCAGAGCACAAATTCCTAGTATGGGAAACCATACCTGGCCACATGTCATGTCCTTTCCATGTCACGTGTCAGCGAGACAGACAGACAGACGAGAGCTCCCTTAAGTTAAATTCTTATTGTCTATTTTCAATCACAAACCT
>JAUMHG010034982.1:0-10029 GCA_032359395.1 Enteromius anoplus
CGGGAGCGCTCTCTAGGCTGGTTGGTCTTTCTTTGCTAATGGTCCAGATTCTTTCATTGCATTTTCACACAGGGTGAATGACTATTGACTGGGAGGATTTACTGAGGTCTGGTATAGAAATCCTAACAATTGTAATATTTTGAGATACTGGATTTTGACTTTCATGAGCCGTAAGCTCTAATCATTAAAATAAAAAAATAAAAAAAATAACATTGTTAATGTCTCTCAATTCAGACTTTTTTCTTAGAATTGTGAAATGTAAACTCGCAATTGAGCAAGTTATAAAGTCCTGTTAACTCACAATTGTGAGCTTGCATATTCTTCATATATTGCAATTCTGACTGCGAAAAACTTGCAACTGCGAGTTTATATTAAATACAATAAATTGCAATAACCTTTTTTTCAGGCTATAATAGAAATTTCCTTAATAATCCATCACAATGAGAAAAACCAAAGAATATATTTCAGATATGCAGCAAAGATAATTAAGCTTCACAAATTAGTGAAGTGACTTTAAGAAAAGAGCTGTGAAAAGTCCAATTTCTACCATCATGGAAATAATCAGTGAGAGCAGTCAGTCTCCCCAGGGCCCCAGTGCAGGTCATCACAGAGACTGGGCCCCTTTCCTTGGTGCTTCCCGTCATGGCCGTCACCCTTTTAAGAGAGTGGGCCACACACTGTACTTCATATGCCTCTCCTTTTCAAGAGTCTGCTTCACAGAACCCACCTGCCCACAAGTCTGCCCCCGAGACTTTGTCTGACCTTGAGTTGGCCCCTGAAACCTTGCCTGTTCCCACACCAGCCTCAGCACTGCTGGAGGTGCCGGCCGTTGATTCCTATAGGAGGTCCTGCCGGTGGCTGCACTAAACCCTGAGGTATGGATGGGTGCTGTACATTCCCTGGAGGTTCCCTCTGTGGCTGCACTACCCCCAGGGCTGTTGGTTTGCATTATAGAACCCTCACCTTGCCCTGTCGTGGCTATAGAAGCCATTTCTGGGTCTTCGTCCTGCCCTGTCACTGCCACAGAGACCATCACTAAATCGTCATCCTGCCCAGTCCCAGCCACAGGGCCGATGAATGTTCGTTCTGCCACGTCACGCCCAGAAGGGACCCTTGTCCTGCTCTGCCACAGCTATGGAAGCCTTCTCTGAGCCCTGGTCATGTTTAGTTACGGCCACAGGGGCTGTTGAATCCCCATCCTGCCCAGGTACGGCCACAGTTATGCCTCGCCTTACTACGGCTAAGGAAGCTCCCTGTCTTTGTCATGTCACAATTTTCAGCGGTTTTGAATGGATGCCAAATTTTGGGTAGGCTCACAGTTCAATGAAAATTTTAACAAACAATGAAAGAATTGTCTGAAAATCTGACTTTACACTAAATAAATATATGCTTTTCTTCCTCAGAAATAGTCTTTTACAAAATAGGCATTTTTACTATTTACTATTTATATAAAGTTTTGTGCACAAACAAATTATTATATTCAAAGTTTTATTTAGTTTGAAGCTGAAACAATGACCTTGTTGAATAGTTTTTTATGATTTAGTGAAAACACACTAATATTTACACATTAACACGAAACAACACGAACAAAAAATCTCAGACCCAGAATATTTTACACAAAGACCAGCCTAAAAATGTCACTTTTACCAAAACCTTGTTTTCCTAACAACAAGAGAAAGCAGCAGAGCAGTGCAAACATTCACAATACTGGGGAGGAATCGATTTATGAAGCAGAAACATTTAAATATCTGCTTTGCTGTCTGGTTTATTATATGTGAAAACAAAAACAAAACAAAAACACAAACAAAAAACAACATTGATAATAAGTCCTGTGTTATTTTAATAATGTGCCATTTAAACAAAAAAGGATATAGGATCAGTATATAACTATATAAAATATTTATGCTTGATTAGACAATGTTGAATGTGCAGAACCTATTGCATTGTACAGTAGTGATAGACATGAAGCTTCGAATCCTTTGCAAATATTTTTTTACTAATAGGTCAGACAGCTTATCAAATCGAAACCATGTTCAATTAATCAATAATATTACGCTGATTAAAAAAATACTTTATATGCACTTCTTGTTTAATGAAATTTATATAGAGAGGTATTTAAAATAATTCTTAAAACATATAAATCTAATTGTATCTCCTCCATATTCTTGTTCTGCATCTCCCCAACTCATTTTGATGTTGTCTTCCTGTATTATTAAGCGTGGATGGCGTGACTGCAGTCAGAGGAAGCGCAGGAGTTTTTCAGTGAGTTCCGCCTTTTCGGTGACTTCCGTTTTTCTCCTGAATGATTTACGTTCGTAGAGAACTGTTTCATCTTTAATATAAGCTTGGAATAGTTTCGTTGCTGTTTCTGGTTCATTTCAGCATTAGTGTTCGCATAAGACTATTTAGGTGAAGGCTATTTCTCGACTATCAGGATCGTTCAGTGAATTAAAGTTTTTGATTTCCACACAGAGTAAGTGTTGGAGATCTCAGTCTTCATTATGAATCACGCACCCCGAGATCAAGAGCTTTCTCCAGGATACAGGTAATTTACAAATAGAGCCTATATATTAGCTCTAAAAACGGCAAATAAAGATACATCAGACAATTCATGTATTGATAGTTTTGTCTTATTTAAAACACAAATAATACAAATTCGTGATTTTTATTTTTGTCATTATTTTTATTTTATCTTAATGTTTGTATCCACTGAAACTAATAGAAAACAGAAAGATTGTAAACAATGCGTGTAAAATGGGCACAAATATATGAAGCTACTGTATCATATTTGATACAAATGTCTGGGTTCATTTAATCATTAAAATGATCAAAACTGTTCTGATAAACCTTTTACTTCATGCCCTCTGATTGATAGTTCGGATAGTTGACTTTTTTTTTAATGTTTCCTGATAATATCTCCCAAGGGTAACATGTAAAGTGTGAAAAGCAATGGCCCTAGTACTGAGCCTTGAGGTACTCCATATTGCACTTGTGATAGATATGATACCTCCACATTTGGTACTACAAACTGATTCACAAATACCAGGCACTTCCACTAATGCCAAAAGAGTTTTCCAGTCTATTCAAGAGGATGTCATGGTCAACAGTGTTGAACGCAGCGCTGAGATCCAATAGCACTAATAATGAGATATTTTGGGGTCAAGATGTGTTTATTTTAATGAGAGGCTTAATAGCAGCCAGCTGGGAGATGACAATGATGAATCAATAATAGATAAACATGATCAGTAACTTCTGGAAGCAGCTCTTTTAATAGTTGACATGGAATAGGGTCTAACATACATGTTGTTGGTTTCACAAGTTCACACTTCCTCATTAATATTCAAATAAAAAGAGCATGTTTGGCGTGCTGTTCTGGGAGAGGGCTGGGAGCTCGACGGACTCTAAGCCCTAGGGATTTGAACCCCCGGGCAGCCCGATCCCCGAATGATATTTCATATTTGCTCACACTCTCTCTGTTATAGTTCAGTTCATCAGAAGACATCAGAACATGAGCCCAGCTGTGTGTCTATGAAGAGTGATGAGTCCGTAGGTCATCCACCAAATCTCAGGTGCAATATTTCATTAACAGACAAAATTTTATGGTGTTGTACCATGTGATTATTTAATATGATATTTATTATATTCTGATACACTCTCTGTTACAGTTCAGTTCATCAGAAGAGATCAGAAGTAGAGACCAGCTGTTTGTTTACAAAGAGCGATGCTTCTTTGGATCGTCCAGTTAATTCTAAGAGCGATGACACAAGGTTTAACCTCAAAAATTTGATTAATATTATTTAAAATATATATATATATATATATATATATATGACTATAGTAAGATATTTAAAATCTATTGACAATCATCAGATATGGACCACAGAGTAGAAGTATTTTTAATAAATTCACAACTGTTATTATGCTAATGATAAAATGTCACCAATGTCAGTGTTTGATTCTTGATTCAAGGTCAATCCTGCAACGCAGATCAGTAACAAAACCTGTCTGTAAGAAACATGACCAGTCTACGAACCAACCACAAGATGGCACGTATTCTGGTGAAAGGTAAACTGTGGGATTTGTTAATGCAATGCATCATCAAACATTCCTCAAATTCATCATTAATAAATAATACATTTCATAATCTCTACGATATGTTCGGTGTCTCATAACACAGAAATCAAAAAAGACATTTTCCTATGTATATTTACCTCTGTAGCTCATAAAATAATGCAGTATTTTAATTTTCCAGACATGAAGACCTCAACAGATTCAGATCAAATCTGCTGAAGAAGTTTGAACATCTCTCTGAGGAAACAGCGATGCAGAGAAACCCAACACTCCTGAATGAGATCTACACAGAGCTCTACATCACAGAGAGTGAGAGAGGAGAGATCAGTAGTGAGCATGAGATGAGACAGATTGAGACACAATCCAGGAGAGCAGCAGCAGAGGACACAGCCATCAAATGCAGGGACATCTTTACACCTTTACCTGGACAAGACAAAGACATCAGGACTGTGCTGACAAGGGGAGTCGCTGGCATTGGAAAAACAGTCTCTGTGCAGAAGTTCATCCTGGACTGGGCCGAAGGTAAAGAGAATCAGGACGTCCAGCTCATATTTCCACTTCCTTTCAGAGAAATCAACCTGATGAAGGACAAAACACTCAGTCTTTCAGATCTTCTTCATGTGTTTTTCCCTGAAACTAAAGAACTGGAAATATCCAGTGATGAATATAAAGTGTTGTTCATCTTTGATGGTCTGGATGAGTGTCGTCTGTCTCTGGACTTTAAGAGTGAAGTGAAACTGTGTAATATATCTGAACCTGCCTCAGTGGATGTGCTGCTGATGAACCTGATTGTGGGGACTCTGCTTCCCTCTGCTCTCATCTGGATCACCTCCAGACCAGCAGCAGCTGATCTCATCCCCTCTGAGTGTGTCCATCGAATGACAGAGGTACGAGGCTTCAATGAGCCACAGAAGGAGGAATACTTCAGGAAGAGAATCAGTGATCAGAGTCTGGCCGACAGGATCATCTCACACCTGAAGTCATCGAGGAGCCTCTACATCATGTGCCACATCCCAGTGTTCTGCTGGATCTCAGCCGCTGTTCTAGAGAAGATGTTGAGTCGAGCAGAGACTGGAGAGATTCCCAAGACTCTCACTCAAATGTACACACACTTCCTGATCCTTCAGACCAACATCAAACATGAGAAGGACTACGAGAAGAAGGAGACAGATGAAGACATGATCCTCAAACTGGGGAAAGTGGCTTTTCAGCAGCTTGTGAAAGGAAACCTGATCTTCTATGAGGAAGACCTGAGAGAGTGTGGCATTGATGTGACAGAAGCATCAGTGTACTCAGGATTGTGCTCTCAGATCTTCAGAGAGGAGTTGGGCTTGTATCAGGGGAAAGTCTTCTGCTTTGTTCATCTGAGCATTCAGGAACATCTAGCAGCTCTATATGTGCACCTCTCCTGGACAAACCACAACAGAAATGTGACTGAGCCAATCACCAAACAGAGTTTACAGTCTAAAGGGAAAGACTGGTTTCAGTTCTTTTCATCAGAATTTGTTTTATTACCTGAGCTGCATCAGAGAGCTGTTAATGTGGCTCTACGCAGTAAAAATCGACATTTGGATCTTTTCCTGCGGTTTCTTCTGGGTTTGTCAGTGGAGTCTCATCAGATTCTTCTACAACAAATAATGACACTGAAAAGAAGCAGCTCTGACAGCAATGAGGAAACAGTTGAGTACATCAAGAAGAAGATCAGGACCATTGACTCTCCAGAGAAATCCATCAATCTGTTCCACTGTCTGAATGAACTGGGTGATCATTCACTAGTGGAGGAAATACAACAGTATCTGACATCTGGAAGAATAAAGGAAACCGAACTCTCTTCATCTCAGTGGTCAGCTTTAGTTTTTGTGTTGTTGACATCAGAAGAGGAACTGAAGGAGTTTCGTCTTGAAAAATTTGTTAAAGAAAACAATAAGGCGGGAATTATTAAAGTTCTTCAGAAGCTGCTGCCTGTGGTTAAAGAATCCAGATCAGTTCAGTAAGTATCACTGAGAACAATCACTTCACTGATAAAACATGAAGAAAGGTTAAAAGCTCTTAAATCCTGCTTCAGATGTTGTCAAGAGTTTAGTGATCGGTATTTTGATGTTTTATCGAATCTGTTACACTGTAAGATTCCGAGACAGAGAAGCGACATGAAAAAATTATTTGCGTTTGTCAATAATTAAAAATGTCTTTGCCAAAAAATAAATTGAAGTAATTGTAATTTTAAATGAGGCATGAGCTGCCTCTGTCATGAATATACTGTAGTCCACACAGCATCATCTTTAAGTTTTGATCTTTTTTAAAATTCTACATCAAATTGTGCTGTATTTATAAGTAAATCACCACTAAATAACCACTGCGTTCATGGAGGATGATCAGAAATTTCTTGAGATTTTGTTACTAATTTGTGGTCACATTGCTCAAAATAGGTGATTGATCCTGAGTGACGACATCACACACACACACACACACACACACACACACACACACACACACACTGCCAGCACGGTTGTTTAACCATGCCGAGAATTCCAGGCCAAGAACAGTTTGTTATAGTGCTGCGCTCATCAAGACCAGGCTCATATGGAAATACAACTGGAACTGCACCTGCTTGCGTACTGTGTAGACCATAGACACATCTTTGAGTTTTTATAGTACTGTTATGTTGAAAGATCAAAGACATTTTAGATCTGTCGATGAGCCATCAGGCATTTTTAATTTTGCTTTGTGATTTGTGTTTGTACTGTATTTTTACTAATGGAAAGTGTGTCATTGTTCTCTACAGGTTGAGAGATTGTGGCGTCACAGATGAAGGTTGTGCTGCTTTGTGTTCAGCTCTGAGATCAAACCCCTCACACCTGAGACACCTGGATCTGTCTGGGAATGAAATAGGAGAATCAGTGAATCTGCTCTCTGATGTACTGCAGGATCATGCCTGTAAACTGGAGACACTGTGGTAAGATTATACTGTATATGACACTGTACAATTTTTGTGAAGTGAAAAACAGATCACCCAAAAACAGATCTCCTTAAAAAACAGCTACTGATCAGTAGCTTCAGGACACTATAAGAAAGTATTTGTTTATAATAATGAAGTGTCTATTTTGTACACTAAGTACAAATAGCCTGCGTTATTGGCAGTGGTTAAATTAACTCAGCCCATGTGTGACTGGGCTAGTCATCATTACATAGGATGGTAATTTGCTGTCACCTTGCTGTCACCTTCAGATGTAAGGATGACTTTTTGGTCCCAAGGTGTCAACCATGACATCAATTTAACAATTTGAATTGAAATTAAAATGCACACTCAATAGGTTTATTGCATACTGTAGGGGTTTCCTCGAATAGTCAACTATTCAATGCTTCAAATCGAGAAGCACCCTTAAAAGGAGTTCATTCAGAGCCGCACCAATTCGTTTATTTCTGCATTAAGGGCACTTTGTGCAGATAGTGAAGTAGTAATATTAACACCATGATGTAAAAATAGCAAAGCACATTCTATATGAGATCAATGTAATCTCACAGACTGAAATCCTACTGTCATGCTTCACTCTATTGATCGCCTTCAGCGCGGGCAGCTCAAAAAAGAAATGCAGAACATTAAGAACTATTGGCATATACATAACGTTATAGAGAGCACTACTGTAAAAAAAATGTTGTGAATTCTTATGGTGCGTTCACACCAGACGCAAATGAAGCATTAAGCGTGAGTGATTTACATGTTAAGTCAATGCAAAGCTTGTCATTATATCTCCTCCCCTTCTCTACATACTACATACACTTCAACTACAATTCAGAGTCTCTCGTTGTTCTCTACAGGTTGAGAGATTGTGGCGTCACAGATGAAGGTTGTGCTGCTCTGTGTTCAGCTCTGAGATCAAACCCCTCGCACCTGAGAAAACTGAGTCTGTCTAGAAATAATATCGGAGCATCAGTGAAGCTGCTCTCTGATGTACTACAGGATCCTGACTGTAAACTGGAGACACTGAGGTTAGATTATACATGACACACTGTAAAATATTAATGAAGTGAAAAACAAATCACCCAAAAAAGTCTGAAAACACAATGACAAGTCAAACAAAATGTAACAATTAGGTATTTTTGTGAATGGACTACTATACTTAGCCAATTAAAAGTAAGAGATGACAAATTATACATGCAGTTTCATGCAGTTTCTGTATGTGGGGGCACTCAGCATAAACATTTTAAATAATACAAGCAGTAAGTGAATTAAACTTCCCATCTAGCAAATATTTACTTCTAATTGACAAAAAAGTTGTATTAAGCAAGACACAGTTGCCTCGCTTATCATTATTTCTTTTTCACGAATGAGGCTTTAAATGATTCATGATCATGTTTTCAAATGATGCATCACACATTGATTTGTATTTTCTCTTTACTAACGAATTCACAGCTAAACCGATCTGATCTGAGAGAGTGAAGAGTGTGTCATTGTTCTCTACAGGTTGAGAGAGTGTGCCGTCACAAATAAAGGTTGTGCTGCTCTGTGTTCAGCTCTGAAAACAAACCCCTCACACCTGAGAGAACTGAATCTATCTGTGAATGAAATAGGAGATTTAGGTGTGAAGTGTCTCTGTGCTGTACTGGAGGATCCTCACTGTCAACTGACAATACTGGAGTAAGATCATCTCTCTCATGTTGTGATGTGTCCTTTAATGTAAATTCTGACTAGACACTAAATCTAAACAAAAAGTAGTTTGATAAATTCTCCTTCACCTGCCTCTGTTTAATAGTTTACTTTTCTGAAATCCCATAAGTTCATTGTGATCTCACAGATGTCATACAGATGTAGCCTTAATGTTTAGATACTAATGTGTGGTTTAGTGAATTCTGTTCAGCTTATAAGATGCCAAACATGACATGATGATGTGTTAGATCACAGGAGTTAAAGCAGGGCTGTCCTAACTAACTCTGTTCAGGAGGGCCGGTGTCCTGCAGAGTTTAGCTCCAACCCTAATTAAACACCAGAAGCAGCAAATCACGCTCTTACTAGGCATGTTACACCGCATTTACACCGCATAGTTCAAGTGACCCAATTCCAAATAGTTTTTTAGTTTTTTTCCCTCCCATGTCCCACAGATGAGCGCTCCAGACCTGTTTGTTCCATTGAAACCACAACATAAAATGCAGACAAAAATGTGCCTGCCTTTGAATTGCAATCACTGTTGAACACATTTGTTTTTGAGTAAAAAAAACACGCTTAACAATATCTAACACCTGAATATTAATTCACTCGCAAACTTTCAGCGCAGTTGCAAACATAATCATGAAGAATTTGTACTCTATAATTATTTTGATGGACAGATGCAGGCTAACTATTGCATTAAATACGTTTCTAAATGAATTCCATGTCAATGAATAAAACTCAATGTTCTATTCAAATTAATTCGTTATGTCATGCATATTATTTTGGCTTGTTTCAGCAAGTGAAGTGTAAAAAGCACACATCTTTTTATATGGGTCCAGTTTAAAAAATGTAAGCATGTCATCCAAAAAATCGGATATACAGTAGTGACAAAATCAGAATTTGTCATTAGGACCTGCAGTGAAAATGCAGGCTTAGAAACGTCCATGCAGGTGTGTTGAGGCAAGTTGAGTCTCTGTCACACAAATCTTCAACAGGTCACTGGAGCTGCGCGAAGTACCTGCCTGCTTCAAATGCTCCACCATCATCCCGGTCCCTAAGAAACCCAGGATAACAGGACTTAACGACTACAGACCGGTGGCACTAACATCTGTGGTCATGAAGTCTCTTGAGAGGTTGGTGTTGAATTACCTGAAAGACTTCACTGGACCCTTATTGGACCCCCTGCAGTTTGCCTACCGTGCAAACAGGTCTGTGGATGATGCAGTCAATATGGGGCTGCATTACATCCTGCAACATCTGGACAGACCAGGGACTTACGTAAGGATCCTGTTTGTGGACTTCAGCTCTGCTTT
>JAUMHG010034983.1:0-10026 GCA_032359395.1 Enteromius anoplus
TGTGTACCATGAGCGCTCTGACTGTCAGAGATCTGCCCGCAAACATTTCAGCAGGACCCGAAATTATAGGCCCATGTCCTGTATTTTTGCCGACTGAACCAGCCATAAAAAAATGCGTTTTAAAATAGTAATTTAAAAAATATGCAGCTGATGACGTTGGCCCCTCTGTGTCCTGAAGAGCGTGCTTCAGCTTCTGTTGACCCCCCTCAGTCAGCTCGGTTGGCCGATGTTTGCGCCCTAAAGCTAACCACAAAATACTGTAAAAATAGTATTTTTTGTTACAGATAAAATCGCCATGTCTTCTTCAATGTATATCCCTTTTTGAAATGTATTAATTCATAATTGAATGAAAGTGAGGATGAACTTTTCCGTAAATCCTGATTTTACAGAAAGATACAATTGCAATAGGATTTACTTGATAAGCTATAATATAATATATATATAGCTATAATTGCAGAGACTAGGCGTGGAAACGATGACGTAATAACGATTTCCCATGTCTTCCAGCTATGATCTACTGAAATCCATTTGTTTCACGTTGGCTAGTTTATAATGAATATGAAAACAATAATTAATTCAAGAAACAGCACTTCGATGGATATACCCTTGATCTTTAGAGCAGTGGTTTTGATAGATGAACTGGTATTACCTAAATCTTACTTATCTGCCCCTTGAGGTATAATTTAGAAATATAATAAATAATAGCCATTTAATGATTTATTTTGTATTCAAGATTTTAAAAAAAGTTACGCCACAAACACTGTTTCCCTAATATTATTTCCCATTAAGTAATGTTAATTATTTTAAATCATAATAACTCAATCACAGCACAGATTAAATGCAATTAAACTTTATTCTACTGTGTGGCTGAAAAAGCCTAGTGGATAACTAATACAACAAATAGGAGACATGCAGAAGGTCCATTTGAGCTTTACTCTTCATCATGTCCCTTCTGTATTTAAAAAAAAAAGAGAGAGAGAGAGAGAGAGAGAGAGAGAGAGAAGGGTGAGATTATCAGTTGTGGTCAAATATTTTAATTATATATGTTATAAAAAAAATAAAAAATTAATTGTATACCAATGTGGCAAAAATAAAAATAGTGCTTAAAAAGGGGGGAATTACAAATTCCTTTGACTTGATTGGTTTTAATCAGGATAGATGTACAAAAAAAATAATCAATGTGCTAAATCACTGGCCTTGGAACCAACATCACGACTTTTGGCACGCAGTTTGTTGACTTGCGACTCTGCAATGTCAGCTCTTTCTTCTGCTTCATCAAGTTCATGCTGGATTTTCCGTAACTTGCTAATATGTGTGTTGGCTTGTTCCTCCTATGAAGCAGGATAAGCAGTTGTGAGATTAGAGCCTAAATGTAATAGTATGATTTATCAGAAAAGTGTGAACACTTACAGCTTCCTCTGCAGCTCTCTTGTAAGCCTTGACCTTTAGCTGAAGCTTATCAACAAGATCTTGCAGTCGAGCCAGATTCTTGCGGTCCTCCTCAGTCTGTTAAGACAAATCATTGCAAAGAAGCTTGAGAACTTGTTGAATGAGAATGTCATTGCCATCACATTTTCTGTAGATCTATTCAGTAATAAAGTTAGCTGGGTTTTTTTTACCTGGTAGGTCAGTTCTTTAATACGTCTCTCATATTTGCGAATTCCTTTCACTGCTTCGCTGCTCTTCTTCTGTTCAGATTCAACCTCGTTCTCCAGTTCCCTCACCTGTTGGCACAGTGTGAACGTGTTTACAGGGTACCACTTGCCGTGTTCAAAAAACATTGTTGGGATTTATGGTAAGTCACTCACCCGAGCTTCCAGTTTCTGGACTTGTTTCTTGCCTCCCTTCATAGCGATTTGTTCTGCTTCATCCAGGCGGTGCTGCAGGTCTTTAATGGTCTGCTCCATGTTCTTCTTCATACGCTCCAGGTGAGCACTTGTGTCTTGCTCCTTTTTCAACTCTTCAGCCATCATGGCTGCATCAGTAATGGCCTTCTTGGCTTTTTCTTCAGCGTTTCTGCATTCTTGCACTGCCTCTTCCACTTCTGTCTGAAGCTGGGATGTGTCATTCTCCAGCTTCTTCTTCTGATTCAAGAGGCTTGTATTCTGGAAACAGGAGACAATTGTATTGTATTAGAGGCTGAATAAATAGACCTGTTCAGAATGGAGAATTACCAATCACATACCTGGGAGTGCAGTAGCTGCACTCTTTCACTGGTATCCAGCAGCTCTTGCTCGGCAAGCTTGCGGCCTCTCTCAGTTTGCTCGAGAGCTGCTCTCAGCTCCTCTAGTTCAGCCTGCAGAAGGTTGTTGCGTCTCTCTACAATTGCAATGTTCTCCTTCAGATCGTCATTTGTTCTCAGAGAGTCATCCAGCTGTAGCTGAGCATCCTAGAATATGAGTGCAAACTAATTAAGACAGACATTTACAACAGGCCTCCAAAAGCTGTCATTCCTTGCTTTATTGTTCCACAGTATTGATTCAGAGTATGACTTACTTTCAGATGTGCTTGGACACTCTTGAGTTGTTTTTGAGCCTCTGCTGCTTGTCGGTTTGCCTGACTAAGCTGGATCTCCATCTCATTTAGATCTCCTTCCATCTTCTTTTTAATTCTGAGGGCCTCATTCCTGCTTCGTGTTTCTGACTCCAAAGAACTTTGTAGAGTATCGATGGTTCTCTGCAAATTGCGTTTGCTCTGCTCCATCTCTTCATCCTTCTCAGCTAGTTTGCGCTCAATATCAGCTTTAGTTTGGTTGAATTCTAGCTGAGCTCGCAGGATTTTACCCTCCTCGTGCTCCAGAGAGGCCTTTCAAAGAAGATTGTGATCTGTTACTTGGTTTCCAAGACACTTCATTTTTAATAATACTATTTAATACAATCATTGTAAAATGTTTTTATATAGGTTTTTTTCTTGAAAAGGCAAAAAAGCTGCATCTGAAAACTTACTTCTGCCTCCTCCAAAGCAGACTGAATCTCACTTTTTTCTTGCTCCAGCTGCTTTCTCATTTTCTCCAGTTCATGAATGCTCTTTCCTCCCTCACCAAGTTGCTCAGTAAGATCAGAAATCTCCTCTAGATGAAAAGAATAATACATTTCAACATATTTCTCCAGCCTTAGCGATAATGTCTAGTGTCTTTTCAATATTTGCTTTTATTTATTATAATAATTTATTTAAAGATTCTTTACAATTTTACCTTGGAGATTTTTATTTTCTCTCTTCATGGTCTCCAGGTGATCCAGAGATTCTTCATAGGAGTTCTTCAGCTTGAAAAGTTCAGTACTCAGACATCTGGCTTCCTTCTGAGAGCTCTCTAGCTCAGCCTGTGACTCTTCAAACTTTTGCCTCCACTCAGCCAGGACCTAAAAGCATTTTATTTTCATGTACATTTTAGGATCACAGGTAATCAAAAATCAAGATTAATCCCAAAAAAAGAACCTTACCTTATCAAAGTTTCTTTGTTTCTTGTCCAAGGCTGCTGCGGCTGCGTTAGACCTCTCCAGGTCCACCATAAGATCTTCAATCTCATTTTGGAGTCTGTGTTTAGTCTTTTCAAGAGATGAACATTTCGCATTTACTGCTTCAACTGCTTCTTCAGCCTCCTGCAACCGTTGAGCCAGTTTCTTCCTGTGTTAGAAAACAAAACAATATCGAGGAAGTTCATTTCATTTGCACACCCTAGAAGAAATAGATAGACATTTTAATTATATTTTTACCTTAGGTTTGGGGAGGCTTGGCCAACTAACAGAAAAACTTTTTGTTCGTCTTACATTTTAAAAGAAACATAACACAAACAAAAAGCTTATCTGTCAGTAGAGAAGTTAAACCTTAAAGAAAAACGCAAATATTTATATAATTCTATATTGAAACATATCTTACTTGGCTTCCTCCAGTTCTTCGGTTCTCTGGATAGCATCAGTTTCATACTTGGTTCTCCACTGAGCCACCTCAGTGTTAGCTTTAGACATGCTTCTCTGAAGCTCTGCTTTGGCCTCCTGCTCCTCCTCATACTGCTCTCTGAGCAGATCTGTGTCATGACGGGATGACTGTACAGCATGGGCTAGGGCGTTCTTTGCCTGGAGGAAGACAAATTTTTTATTTAGCATTCAAAAAATGATATGAAAATATTGTCTAAATATTATTCAGACCTTAGTTTCCTCCTCCAGTTGCCTTTTAAGATCTTCAATTTGCTGAGTATAAGACAACTTGCTTCTAGTTAGCTGGGAGACAAGAGAGTCCTTCTCCTCAAGCTGTCTTGAAAGTTCACCTGGGAATGTCATCATGTGTTTTATTATTGTTGGAGTTCTGCCACTCATAATGATTGAGAAAAGGTATTTGACAGGCTTACCATTTTCAGATTGTAGTTTAGATTTTTGCATTGAAAAGTCACTGATACACCGCTGTCCCTCTTCATATTTTGTTCTGTATTCATTCATTTGATCTTCCAAAGACCTGCAGGACTTCTCAAGATTTGCCTGAGCAAAGTACACAATTCGGCTAGAAAACTACTTCACAGCAAGAAAAGAAATTCAAATTATGACTACTTGTGTTAACAATACCTTCGTCTTAACAACATGTTCCATGTTTGAGACCACATCATCCAGCTCGAGTCTTAGTTCACTTTTTTCCTTTTCAAGTTTTTGCTTGACTCTCTGCAGATTGTCTATTTGCTCTCCCAAATCTGCCACACTGTCAGCTTGTTTCTTCCTCAGTGTGGCGGCAGTGGCCTCGTGCTGCAGAGTGGCCTCTTCAAGGTCTCTGCGAAGTTTCTGAAACTCTGCCTCTCGTTTCTTGTTCATCTCAATCTGAGCAGCTGTAGCTCCTCCAGCCTCTTCCAACCTCTCACTGATCTCCTCCAGCTCTCTGGCTAAATCTGATCTTTGTTTTTCCACCTTGGCTCTGGCAGCTCTTTCTGCCTCAAGCTCTTCCTCCAGCTCCTCAATACGTGCCTATTATCATAAATATGTCTCATTTATTTGATGACATATATTTCATGTCAATATGCTCTTTGTGTGTGTGTGTTACCTGAAGTTCCTTCAGTTTTTTCTGTAGCTGAATACAAATAGTTTGTTCGTCCTCAATTTTCCCATTGAGCTGACTGATCTCAAAATCTTTCCTATGAGTGAGAAACAGATATTTACAATCTTTAGCCTTAATTCTTAGAACATACAGATTGGACTGTAAAAGAAAAGGAAAATTTGATGTACTTTTTTAGACGCTCATCTAACTGCTGTTTGTCATTCTCCAGGTCCATTAGGCTTTCCTGGGTTAACTTCAAGTCTCCTTCTAGCTTCCTCTTTGCTCTTTCTAGATCCATCCGGATCTTTTTTTCTTGCTCAAGAGATCCTTCCAACTGGTATAAATAATTCAAAATGCCACTTGGTTGCATGAGTATTTGCTTGGATCAACAATATTAAACGTAGTTGTAAAATGCAAAACTCACATCATCCACTTGCTGCTCTAGCTTTGCTTTGGCTTTGGTGAGGGTGTTGACTTTGTCCTCCTCACTTTGCAGGTCATCCAGTGCCTGCTGGTGAGCTTCTTGCAAGGCCTTCTTCTCCTTGGTTAGCTTTGCAATGATGTCATCCAAAGCTGCCATTTCCTCTGTCAGGTTCTTCACCTGCAAAAGAACATGAGGTTCTGAGTTTTTGGACCATTTAACTGTGTGTGTGTGTGGGTGTATTTTGTAGAAAAACATCCCTGACCTTGTTCTCAGTAGCATGCTTCTCTTTTTCCACTTTAGCCAGAGTCAGCTCCAGATCATCAATGTCTTTCTTCAGCTCTGAGCACTCGTCCTCCAGCTTTCTCTTTTTAGCTGTCAGCTCTGCATTCATCTCCTCCTCATCCTCAAGTCGCTCTGTGAGCTCTTTGGCTTTTGCCTCAAGCTGGATCTTGTTTTTGATGAGCTGGTCGCATCGCTCTTCTGCGTCACATAGATTGTCTTGCTCCTGTTTTTAAATGATGTTAAAACTATTCCGTTATGTCTATACTGCAGAAACACATTTATTTCTACATTTCAAAAGGACAAAATATTAACTGACCGCTTGGACTTGAAGTTGTAGGTCGTTCTTCTCTTGAAGAAGCGATACCATTTTTTCCTCTAGTTCTTTCCTTCGAGCTTCAGATTTAGCATAAGCCTCTTTAAGCTTGGCAAATTCATCTTTCATATTTGCCATCTCTTTTTCTGCTTCTGCTGACTTTAGTAGAGGTTTGATCTTGAAGAATAGCTTCATCCAGGGCCAATTTTTCACCCCCATGAAGGCACGGACATTCCACTGGATAACCAGTAGGGCGTCCCTGTGAGGACATTCCATTTTTATTTCAGAAAATATCACAACAAATTGCAAATTGTTAAGGTAGTGCATAATTAATAGAATTCTTGCCTTCTTTCAACTATCTTCTGGAACTCAACCCTTGCAAGGAGTCCTCTGGATCTAGCTTGAATACCAGAAATAATAAGAGATAGTCTGTCATCTCTCATTTCTTCCAACTGACCCAGTAAACCAGCCTTGAAGAACACCTAAGCAGAATTCATTATAGAAACCAGCATTTTACTCACAGTATGACCACTGTCATCTTTGCTCATATCAAGTAATAAAAATATAAAATCACACTTCAGACTAATGTGCGCTTTCACCTTTGTGTGTCCAAATTTATATTGATTGTGATCAATATCCAGTGAACTCAGAAGTTTCTCAGCTCCTTTCCTGCTATCTATGAATTGACCTTCAGGTATGGCTGCAGGGTTTAGGATTCGGTACCTGTACAAAAGTATATATAACATCTCTAATAATAGAAAGAGGTGTTATGAATTTAGAGTTTCAATGTCACCGAATAATAAAAACCTCTGTTTGAAATCTCCATAGAGGATTCTGTTGGGAAAGCCCTTCCTGCAAATCCTGATGCCCTCCAGTACACCGTTACAGCGTAGCTGGTGCATGACTAAAGGATTCTCCATTGCTCCAGGAGTCTTCGTCTCATTAGGTATGATGCAGCGTACAAAATGAGGGTGAGTTGATCTTAGGTTTGTCATTAACTTATTCAAGTTTTCCTGTAGGCAAAGTGGACACAGAATATTCAATGATGTTAAGGAGTACTTTCAGTTACTGATATAGATGCATTGGAAACAGCTTCATCGCATATAGCCTATATAACCTATTCTTTATTTTTTTTAATCGTGTATGAGCATTTGAGTCTGAAATCCCATTACCCTGTGAAGCGCAGACACAGTTTGGAAAGAGGAGCCCTTCTTCTTACTTCCACCAACTTTACCTCCCTTACCGTTATCTTGAGCTGGTCAAAACAAGGTACTGTAATTATTGGAAAGCGGAGGTATTTGAAACACTCACAAGTGCATATGAGTTTCTATGCAGAAATAATTCATACAGACATACCAAACTCTGACCCAGCATAATTAGCAAAGAGCATTGACAGGAGCTTGAGTGTAGACTTTTGAAAGAGTCCAACAACAGTCTCATTCAGTGGGTCTTTGTTCTTCACCAGCCAGTTGTTGATATTATAGTCAACTGTACCAGCATAGTGGATCAGAGAAAAATGAGACTCTGGCTTCCCTTTGATTGCTCTTGGTTTCTGAAAGTTGCCTGATTTCCCAAGGTGGTTGTCATAAAGCTTGGCTTTAAAGGTTGCATCACTGGCTTTGGGAAACATGCACTCCTCTTCAAGGATGGACATGATGCCCATAGGCTGAAGAACAAAGTTCATAAGACTGAGTTACTGACATAACCTTGACAGTTAGACCACCATTCATGTATGCCGAATTTATCGTTAGCACTACTTACTTTCTCAATTAGATCAATGCAGGCTTGTAAGTCCATGCCAAAGTCAATGAACTCCCATTCAATCCCTTCTTTCTTGTACTCCTCTTGCTCCAGCACAAACATGTGGTGGTTGAAAAACTGTTGCAGTTTCTCATTTGTAAAGTTGATGCAGAGTTGCTCAAAGGTGTTAAACTGTAGTAGTTATTACATTTATTGAAAGGAAACGAAAGTATATGTAAGTTAGAGAATCGTATGCATTTTAAACTTGACATCATGAGGATTTATCCACAAATACTTACATCAAAAATCTCAAAACCAGCAATATCCAGTACTCCAATGAAATATTGACGAGGTTGTTTAGTGTCCAGAGATTGATTGATTCTTACAACCATCCAAAGGAACATTTTTTCATACACTGCCTTGGACAGTGCACCAATAGCGTAGTACACCTGAGCACAGAGAAGCTTTTTTATGGTTTTCTATTACACTGATAAATAGGCATGGTTTCATTGCTGACACTGAAACTCACCTGCTGAACATTTTGCCCTTTGGTGACCCACTCATTTCCTACTTTCACTCTTGGATGGCATAAACCTTTGATTAGGTCAGCAGAGTTGAGGCCCATCAGATAGGCAACTTTGTCTGCATCTGTAAAAGGATCATGTGTTTAATAAGATACGTTTGAATTGAATTTGATACTTTGTAATTATACTCTACACACCTTCAGTTCCATCAGCTTCTGCTTGCTCCTCCCTCTGCTTTTGTTTGAACTTCATATTGCCATAATGCATAATGGCTCCAATCAGTTTATAGATGCCATTTTTCGCCTCCTGAGTAAAGCCTAGCACATCAAATGCTTCCTACAGAATTGAAGATTGTAGTTGTCATATGAGAGCATCACAACAACAGAATAAAGGGTGTAAATCAATTTATTCTTACATCAGTGGCAAGAAGTTCTTCACCATCATTAATTGAGGCTACAGTTGTTTCTCCTTGAGAGATGTAAGCGTAGTCATAGGGGTTATTGGTGATGAGCAGCATCTCTATTTCAAGAGAGAAAAAGAAGCGCCGGTTTGTAGTTGCAATACTGCAAAAGGCCTTTGATTACAGGATATCAGCGGTGTCTTACCCAGCAGCTCAGGTTTCCGCTGAGAGAGGATTTGGTAGAAAATGTGATAGTCTCTTTCAGCTTTAAGCTGGAACGTGACTCTTGACTTCTCCAGAAGATCTGATTTTTAATATTAAAAGAAAAAGTATTAGGTTTTGGCCTTCAGTGTTTTTTGTAATACCAAAAATATGGTATGAATTCTTACATGTCTCAATGTCAGCAGAGGCCAGCTTGCCACTGGCACCAAAATGAATTCGGATAAATTTTCCCTAAAAGAATAAAAAAATTGCGATATTATGAAATTAAACACAATGAATGAATTAATAATTATATATACACTACTGAAAATGAATCAGTATGTCTTATAAGTACCTAAATTTGTTGAGAGATTTGTTCAGAGTACTAGAAAGCTGTTGCCCCCATCAAATTGAAAAAGGTTAGAGAAAAACGCATTCTCTCAAGAAAGAAACTCATAATCTTGAGCGCAAATGGAGAAAAACTAATTTGGAAGTTTTTAGAATTGCATGGAAAGATGGTATGTCCAGGTATAGACAGGCTTTAAAAGCTGCTAGGGCCGAGTATATCCACAAACTCATAGAAAATAACCAAAACAATCCTCGGGTTCCTATTTAGCACAGTGGCTAGATTAACAAATAACCAGACCCCACCCGATCTAAATATTCCTTCACAGTTTAATAGTGATGACTTTATGAATTTCTTCACTGATAAAATAGATATAATCTATAACAAATATAGATTCTATGTCGTCTAATATGTCAAATACTTTTGTCACACCCAAAGAAAAACTGCAGTACCTTAATGCTATAGGACAGGAAGAGTTAAATAAACTTATCATTGTATCTAAACATACAACATGCCTATTAGATCCTGTACCCACTAAATTACTAAAATAACTTCTTACCTGTAGCAAAAGAACCGCTTCTCAATATTATCAACTTGTCGTTATCTTTAGGCCACGTCCCTAAATCATTCAAACTGGCAGTTATTAAGCCTCTTATCAAGAAACCACAACTAGACCCTAGTGAAGTGCAATTGGCAAATTACGGACCCATTTCTAATCTTCCATTTATGTCTAAAATTTTAGAGAAAGTTGTATCTGCTCAACTGAGCTCATTCTTGCAA
>JAUMHG010034984.1:0-10023 GCA_032359395.1 Enteromius anoplus
ACCCGCCCATAACTTACCATTCAGAAGGGTCGATGTGCAATCTCAGAACAACAGGTTGTTCTACAAAATCGGCATTGCAACTGACAAGGATGAAAGTTATATTTCTTTCTCATTTGTTTATTTTAAATATTTGTTATGGACATTTTTTATTTGAAACTGCTTGTTAAGAATTGTTTTAAGTGGGACTTTTATTATGAAAAATCAGGGAAAAGGAAGAAGAAAAACCGACGTCTGCAGCTCATGGCTGTAAGAAAAGTTCATGTTCGGAAGATTATAGTGTACTCATCTGGAGTCAAGAACTATTTCAGATGCAAGAATAATATCTCCTTTTCGTAATAAGTGGCCAATGAAGATTCGTTTTGTATTATATGTGATTGATGGAAAATTGCGTTGCTGTGTGGAAAGGAATGATGTCTGTATAAAGCTATACTTAAATTGTTAAGGTTAACAATTCTGTCTAAAGGATTTACAAAGCTGTTTTTGTATTTATTATGTTCCTTATATTAATTGTGTTTACTTTTGTGTGTATTCAGTTCTCATGGCATATTGAGTTAGTTGGAACAGCCAATCAGAGCAGACCTCCTCATTAATATTCATGAAACTTCCAAATAAGGCAAAATAGACTGTTTCATTCTACGGTCAAATTCTAGGGTTGTAAATGGACCTGTAAAACCGTTTCTGGGCATTTTTCCCCTTACCTAAGCTACATACCTTCTATGTACATATCAGAGAACAATTAAAAATATTCTCTCAAAGCATTCTATGGCACCTTAAACTGACAATTTTTACCTAACTATGATTTTCAGTTAGTTACACTGCAGTAAAGGGTGATCTATTTAAAGCCACTAAAAGGAATGCAGACACATCAACATCAGTGTCTCTAAGTCAAAAAAACGTTCATATTCCCTGCTGCTGTAACAGCAGTTTTATTAAAATGCTACACATTTAGCCCTACGTCTGTGTTTATATTGTTTATTTACTGTATACATTTTTTATATTGTTTGGATCAACTAGTCAAGTAGACAGATATGAATGTTTATTCATAACTATATACCAAAAATAATTAGGTCTAAATATTGTTATCTAACATTAATGCTGATTATTTAGCTAACAAGCTTGCTGGTGCTAATTAATAGTCATTTTTAGACAATGTCCAAGAAAGGAAAAGAAAGGATTTGATATTCAGGTAACTACAGTAATTAACAGTTGTGTCATGCCCTCTGGGAGTGTTTACAACAGACAAGGTTTGAGAAAAGAAAAAAAGAAAGAGAAAATATAATATTTTCCTTCAAATGTTTATCCTAACTTATTCTCTTGTCATATATAACGTTCTGTGACGTTCTGCAAAACAATAACCTAAGCTTCAAAACAATTTTTTCTTACTGGTGAAAATTATTCTCTTAAATCTGTTTTCTCTCGAGTACATTGCAGTGTAAGCTTCACATTAGACATTACTGCATCATGCTCGTCAAAAATCTCAGGTATTTTGAGCAGTAATATTATGAAAAAAAAATGTGCTATATAAGATTAAGTAGACCGTAAAAAATTGCAGTACTTTTTTACTTAAGTACATTTATACTTTCCACTCAAGTAAAATTGAAAAAGGAGTACTTTTACTGGAGTAATATTTTATAGTATGGATCTGTACTTGTACTCAAGTACTTGATTTGTGTACTTTGACCACCTCTGCTAAAGACTATTTAAGGATCACAGCTGGAGAATTCCAGAAAATAATTTTGGGGTCAGAAACCTTTAAAAAAATTGTCAAACAGCCCCTACATCAGCAAATGTTGTTCAGGAGGGTTTTAGAAAAACTCTTTACTCTTCCAAAAACAATTTCCAGCATGTTCAGTTGTCAGATAGGACTAAAACTACAAGCAGGACTGGCTTCTATGATCAGATCAAACTAAAAAATAGCTTTTTAGCAGCAAACACTCATGATGTGTTTGGTGAACACAGGCTTAAAAAGTACTCCATGTGTACAGTGAAATATACTGCTGTGTTTTTGATGTTGTGGGTCTATATTTCTGCTGGATGTCCTGGACTTCTTATTTAGACACATGGCATCATGGATTCTATCAAATACCAACAAATAACAAATCTAAAACTGACCGACTCTGTTAGAAATCTTATAATGGGCCATGGTTGGGTCTTCCACTGGGAAAATAATCCAAACACAAACCTCAAAATAAACATAAGAATTAGTCACTGAGCACAAAATTAAGCTTTTGCCTTGGCTGTCCCAGTCCTTTGACCTGAACCCTGCAGAAAATGAGTGAGGTGAACTAAAGAGGAGAAGCACCATCATGGAGCTGGTATTCTGAAGCATCTGGAGAGATTCTGCATGAAGGAGAAGTCTCTTTTCTCTTATCAGGTGTTCTCCAAACTCTTCAGGCATTACAGGAGAAAACTGTTATCTTGGGAGAAATACGTAGCAATAATAGGGTGCCGATAATTGTGGCTAACATGTATTGGAAAAAAACCAAGAGAGTTTTTCTCGCCATTTTTAATTGTTTTACTTTAGTGATAGGTTAGAATTTTGTTTTTGTTTTTTTTAAAGAAAGATCAAAAGGATAAACATTGTATATTTATTTTCACAGTCACCTTTTTTGGTGCTATGCCCCTGGCTACTATTGCTGTTTTGTCTCAGTCAGATCCTCAGACAAATATTTTGTCTTTTGTTGTGCCAGTCACTGTAGGATCTGTAGTATTTTTCTTTCTTTCTTTCTTTTTTTTTTTTTAAAGCCAGTAGATTTGCATTTACACACGTGAGTCGGAGGGACTGCATTAAAGGCCATGCAGTAAGCATCTGTCTGTAAACCCAGCAGAGCACTCTACCAACACACGGCATCTGCTTTAGCTCTGCACAGATTTGCAATGTGTTTGCGGGCCCACATGTCACTGAGGATGCCATTGCCTGGTATATGGTAACTGCTATTTAAAAACGTTTTCACAAACGTTTGCAAAGCAGTAGAACTCTTCAAAGCAATGCTAAAATTTGCAGGTTTCCTGCTGGCAAGACAAATGCTTTTCCTTTGTTTCAGTTCAATATGGCAGCTACTTCTGCCTGACCTTGTTACTCTGCGGTCTCTGCGAGTTACTGAAATCATCTATAAAGGAGAATGCATCCTGCATTGCTTAATGACTGTGTTTTAGGGTGACTATCCAATCAGCCCCTTGGTACAAAGACAGGACAGATCTGTCCAAGTGGAGCACTGCATTATAATTTAGTTCCTCTTAGGTTTCCTGCTCTAGCACTTAAGACAGAGTGCCTGCAGCCTCTGAGCTCTCCACGTGCAGACATGGCATGTTATTTCCATCCTTCCGTCTGCTTTTGCATTATCTGCAGTGCTAAGCAGAAACCAGAGAGCAGATTGACAGACCAAGAGCACGTATACGCGACCCCGCCATCTTCGTCCCCTTTGACGGAACAGATAAAGCAGCGAAATGCTCCGTGATTCGTCTCTATTTAAACGCGCGGAACTGGAGTGCAGGAAAGCAAAACAGAGAGTGAAAATACCTCGACATGTGTAAGGCGAGCGTGTCTCTCTGTCACAGCATCGCTCCCATGCTTTTCTCTTTGTGCAGAGATTAGGCCGTTGCCAACCTAAATGATTACTTCAGTCAACACGGTACAGGCTTGTGACACCGCAGAGCGTCCCTCTAACTGATCTGCTAAATGTCAGCAAACTGCTTTTGAGTGTAATCTTAATTTGACTTGGAATTAGTCTTTTTGCTGTGAAGATCTAATTATTCAGACAATTCCTTGCCTTGTGAGAACTTTGGGAAAAGATCAGCCATGCCACGGCTGATGAGAGAAAGAGAATGAGAGAGCAAGAGAAGCAGATAGAGAAAAAGAGAGATTACGCGATAGTGAGCGTTCCCAGACGTTGCCCAGAGGCACCTTCATCTCCTCTCTGAGCTACGCGGACATGAATGGAGAATGACAGAATCCCGTAAAGAACTCCGAAGTAAGGCACAATGAACGAGTGTAACGGGATACCTGCTGCCTTGCAAATAGTGAGATAGAACCGAATGTGGTTGACTTTTGCACACTCTGGATGTAGGTTTCAGATGTTAGGTGGCCAGGAATTTTCACTTCACAGTCTAATTTATTTTAGATTAATGTAAAATAATTAGCCTGGTACACATTAGTGCACAGTGCAAATGCAATGTGTATGAATTCTTTGTAAGGTTAATTTTTCTTATTCCTTGGTATCGGCCAGACAGCTACGTCTCACAAGCTGCACCACGACTGTTTTAGCCCGGGTCTCAGGTAAAACGTTTCGTAATTAACTAACTGGCCGAAGCCTTAGAAAAAAGGTGACAAAACACTGCAGAAATAGAGATTCACACTCATGGTGACATGTTCTGGGTTTATGTTTACGCTGATTTATGATCTAAACATTGTTATGTTATGTACTGTTTTAATGTCCATTTACCTACGCCAACTTTATGTTTACAGTGAAATTTACTTTTGCACCTGTTTGGAAATAGAAGAAAAATAAAAGATTATACACACGTGTTATTTAATAATATTTTTTTTTAATTTTTATTATGTGTGCGTGTTTGGTTGGTTGTTTGTCTGTTTTATTTTGTCTTGGTTTTAAACTTACAAGTCCTTACTCTCACGCTCACCCCGGACAGGTAAAACAATGATGCGTTTCAGTTCTCAAAATTACTGCTTAAAATTATTTTGAGAAGGTTACCTTTCATTATAATACACTTCATTATGATCTGGTGTGGTCGACAGCCTGTGAAAACTTGTAATGGTGCTGTATGGCACCTTTCGGGAATTTAACGAAAAGATGAAAAACATTGTATATATTATAGCATAAACATTGTTCACATTTTCATTCGATAATGTCATGTCGTTTTGTTATTTATGAGCACAATCTAAAACAAAAAAAACAAAAAAAAAAACGTGGAAAAAACCTTCTGCAAGTGATAAATAACTTAAATTCAAAATATAGAGGGCTATACTACATATTAATGTCCATAACCTTTATTACATAGTTGGCTACGTTATGCTGAGATACTTTAAAATACTTTTAAATGTGCTACATGATTAGCTTACTTATGTTTTCTTCTTCAAGAATGCAAGCATATCAGCTTGCTTCATTGCGTGCTTCAAGCTTGCTGTTTCCTGAGTTAAACATAAATTGTAGTCAAAATTTAGAGAAATGTACTTGAATGAAAAATGATGCTTTAATGCTTTAATTGCTCTAATTGTTACTCAATAGAGCGGGGTTCGCAATTGTACGCAGATAATTTAAACGTCTTTTCACTATTTTATTATACGTTCATTCATCGCTCATTTTACTCGCTTGCTGTACCGGATTAATATTTTTTCAGACACCTGTAGTTATCACACGTTGATGACAAATGCAACAATAAATGCTGTCTTCGAAAACTATTTTATGCTTTTGAACAACGAATATTGTTTGGGTATTATACTTCCACTCAGATATTTTTTAGAGCGCAAGAGTCTGAATAAAATAAAATACATTTAACGTTTTAAAATAAGTGTTTTATTTTTTATTGTGAAGCAAAAACAACTGCTTCTGAATGCTAAAAAGTAAAATCGTTGAAGATTATTCGTGTAATGAAAAGGGATATATCAGAAACGCGCCTTTCCCCGGGTTCCTTGTCTTCCATCTTATCTAAATTTAAATAGTATATTCGGCATTTCTTATAAATCACGTGAGAAAAAAAAACAATAATAAAAAATCAGATAAAAAATAAATTAAGTTAAAAAAAAATAACTTTTTTTATCGATTTCCGTGAGCAATAGATTTTTAATTGAGCAATTTCTGACCTCAAAATTCTGAAATGTGATTAAAAGACACGGCTCCTGCATGGAAATGATTTAAAAGTTTTATTTGTAAACATTAAATATTCCTTTCTCGTGAAGTTTGATTCGGAACCGAACGAGTTGCAGTATATTTAGTTAAACCATAGAAAAAGGCAGTGATGATCTTCACACACCTACAGGAATAAAAGATGGCAAATAAAATCACATGTAAAGACATTAAACAAAGACGACGGTGATGCGTCTGAAATCATTTCAACTGCACCATGCTTTAACGGCAAACTCAAAATAAATATAAACGTTTATATTAAACGGCAACAATACATACAACACATACAAACGAGGAATGTCTGACAATTTTACAAACACTATGGGTCCCTTTTTTACCTGTACAGATGATAGTGGTTTTTATTCACATGTGCCATATTTAAAAGTTGCCCCAATACTACGAATCTTTATAAAATCTAACAGACTACATAGTGTCCGGAATATAGAGTGTGTAATAGAGACAAGAGTCCTCTACAACATGCGTCTCCTTTCCACCTGACAGAGATACACAGGCACAAGTTATAAAAGAAAAAAAAAGTCTCTGTACAAGCTATATACACATCATATAAATCACATAAATCTATTGAATAGGTATATAGAAATGGTGTATAGTACACTCTACTCTGATTTTCCATGAATACAGACGTTTGCAGTTAACAATGATTAGTAGTGGCGAAATATTTTTCATTGTTCAAAATCAGGCATACTATCGAATAATATGTGTCTTTTATTATAATTTCTCATATTATTGTTACTTTCTTCCCTATTTTATTTGTATTTATTTTTTATTATTGATCGTTTTATTTATTTTTTTATTATTTATCATTTTAATTATTTATTTATTTTTTACATTTCTCTGTTCTGAGATACTCAGTAGCGGTAGGCTATTTTTTTATTATTGTTATTATTATTTTATTTTTTTGGTGAGATAAAGGGGCAAAAAAACTTGCCGATGACAAAAAATATTATTATCATTATTTCGCATCATATTTTCCAGGCTTTAGATTGTTGAATCCTCTTTCTCCCGAAAGCGCACATCATTTGGCAATGGTTGGTGGGTTAAAAAATAATAATAAATAAAAAAATAATCAAACTTTCAGTTTTCAAGAGAGTCAGTGGAAGTTCTCTGAGGTTGTTTGAAATAGTTTTTTCCCCTCCTTTTCTCGTGGTTTAAAAGGGCAGAGTGTCAAGAAAGAGTTTGTCGATTATTGCTGGCGGTGGGACCAGATCTTCTAGTTTTAGGTAGAAGATGCGCTGCAGACCCTGTGTGCACAGTGTGCGCAGTTCAGGCAGTTTACCCAACAGTTTGGACAAATAGTTTGGACGATTCAAGCCGCCTCCATTGAAAGTGACTTGGTCTTTCAGACAGTTTACTATCTTGTTTTGAAGGTCCTCGACTCTCTTGGGTTCTTTCAGTCCATGCCTCTCTGCAAAATAATAATAATTTGCATATAACAAAAATAATGATAGTGATAATAGCCTGTTGCAATTTCTAAGCAGTGTAATAAAAACTGATAGTCTCACCTGTTACCATGGCTAGAGCGGCGATGCACGAGAAAGCAGATATGTCTAAATTCATGTTCTGCAGATTAGACGAGAACTCCACTATAGAGTCAATCCACTCGCCAAATCCTCGGACGCACTGCAGCCTGTGCAGCACCACTCCGTTACAGAAGATGAGTTTACCTTCCATCGGGTTGGACCTGAGATTAATGACAAAGCACCCGTTAATTACCGTGCGCATTAAACGGGGATTGAAGCGGCTTCTAATTATTGCAGAGCCAATAAAAACCCAAGCGGCAAAGCCACCTCTCCAGAGGCCTCGGTACCTGTACGCCAGGCGCAGCACGAAGAGCTCCAGGAAGGCAGACTCGAACAGCAAGTCCTGGTCTGGTTTAGGCAGGTCGGTGAACCCGGGGATCTTTTCTGCCCATCCGCGGATGATCTCCATGGATCCGGTGAGGAGGTCGTAGAACTGCTGGATGTGCTGCGTGTCATCTCCGCTCAGTTGGTAGTCTGGGTTGGCTTGGAACTGGAATTTAATTTAAACATGACTTAATGAGCTCCCTTAAAATATATAACCCGTGAAATTGCAAAGCCCATTTCTCGAAGGGGGAGAGTTTTCCCCCTCTTTAATTTAACTTGTGTCTGTATTTCACTAGCTTCTTTCTTGCAAAAGCAATTTAGAGAGTAAAATATGCCACCCTTAAAGTGCTGAAAGTTTATAATGAAACACTGTATGATATTAAATTCCTAATATTGGTTGTGTCATTTTGGCGCAGGAAGCGCATCAAGAGTCACATGCGCATTTTGACTTTCTTCTTTTAAAACCTAAAATGATGAGTAAAATTATAGATGAATGGAGCATAACGCACTCTGGTGTAGTCGAGGCTGCTCATAGAGGGGTTGGAGTCCACATGAGCCCTGACCAAAGCGCTGATCAAACTGACGGGCGGAGAGGGGGGCGAAGACTCCTGCGGACTTTTGGGTTTGGAGGGTAAACGGCCTCGCCGACCCTTTAAGTTGGCGGTCCGGACAACTGTCAAAACAATACAAGAATGTTTTTATCAAGTGGCTGTTACGCTCGTTTTAATGTGCATATACATTCCGTCAGCGATGGATATAAATGCAGTTGCGCGCTTCTCTTCTGACCAAGCGCGAAGTATATTATAATGAACAGCCTTTATGAGACGCACAGACGTGTGTACAAAAAGCGATTTACCTTCTTTCACCATTCCGACCACCAGGCACTTCTGAAATCGACAATACTGACATCTGTTTCTCCGGCGTTTATCCACAGGACAGTTTTTATTGGCTAAGCATACGTATTTGGCGTTCTTCTGTACTGTGCGCTAAATCAAGAAAACGGAACAATAGGATTTCACTCGTATGGATTACAATTCAGAAAAATCTTTTAATTGTTTTTCTAAACAAACATTAACTTTGTTTTTGACTCAGATTTGCCAATAATCAGATAGCTGACTAACAAATGAAAAAATGTATATATAAAAAAATAAAAACCTGAAAGGAAAAAACAAACAAACAAAAAACCCGCTAACGCTAATGAGAGATGTCTGATTAGGTGTCATGAGATAGAACTGATCTAAGGAGGCAAGTAATCTAATAAATAAGCAATAAATCAATGTATTAATAATAATAATAATAATAACAACGCAAAAAAGTACCTTGAAGAAACCTTTGCACCCTTCACACGTTCTGACTCCATAGTGCTGGCAAGCCGCGTTGTCCCCACACACCGCGCACAAGCCTTCGCTGGACGGCGATCCTCTAGACGGGGGTGACGGCACCTGACTGTCCATCAGCTGATGGCCGTGACTGAGCTGCAGGGAGTGCGTGAAGGCTATTCCCGCCTGTTTTCTAATTGCACTGGGTACTGCGAAGCTTTGGCTCTCCAAGGCTCGGTGCGCACCGGGGCTGTCGTGCCCCATGGAGACGTGGAGGGGCCCGTCAAAGCGCATCTGACAACTGGAGACAGGGGTTCCGGGTGGAGACTGCTTGAAGGAGAAGAGGGACAGCCTGGACACGGGGTTCTTGCGTTGATCTATCATATGCGTGGTCATATAGTTCTGATGAAAAGTGTGCAGGGAGCTTGGGTCCTCCCACATATGATTGGGCTGGAAGTTCGCCGTTCCCGGAGCGTGAGGCGAGGAAGGTTTGAAGTACATAGGCCCGGAGTGGGTTATCATCTCCTCTGACTGCGGGCCCAGATGGCTCTGCTGATGGTATGTATGCATCTGGACTTCCTCCACTTTGATGGACGACTGTTCTCCAGAATGGGGTACCTGGTAAAGACAAGGTGGCTTCACGTCATAACCTGTGTTGTAGTTGTCCATGAAGGTGCTGAAGCTTGGCAGAGAGGTGGTTGCGGCGGTGATCTCGGTGTTGGTCAAGTCCATGCTGAACTTCACAAACTCTGGCGTGAGGAAATCGCAGCTGTATTCTCCGCTGGTGTGGTAACTATAGCTCTGAGACGCAGGACTCGCGCCCTGCGGGGATGAGCCATACTGAGCCTGGACGCAGGGCATGGCTGCAAAACACAGCAATCAATTTAAAAAAGTAGCCGCATGCCCATCAAAACATGATTTGGCACTCATTTTAGCTTGCATGCAACTTTTTCAAAATCGATTTTAACTATTCTATAT
>JAUMHG010034985.1:0-10021 GCA_032359395.1 Enteromius anoplus
ACTAGTCAAACGAACCGCGCTTTGGTGGTCAAACGCACTCGGGCACGGTTCAGACTGCCTAGTGTGAGTACACCCTATAAGTCAAAAAATTTTAACTTTATATTTAAACTTTAAAATTTAACTGGAAATTAGGTGCTAAGCATCCGGCCAGAGGAGAACTGGACCCAACTAAACCTGGGTTTGGGATGGGTGGCCCGTGCAGGCCTAGACGAGAGAGGATATATATCGTCAAGGCATGAGGTTAAGGTGGAGCATAGGGTGTCGGTAGCTGTGTTAATGTCCAGAGATGAGAAAAGGGTGGTAGAGGGAAGACCGGAGGACACTACAGAAGAAAGATGGGAGGATGAGAGGGAGCGTAGGTTACGTCTGAAGGTAACAGGTAGAGGTGTTGGAGGTGCACTGGAAGTAAGAAATAGGTTACATGTAAAGAAGAAGTGGTCAGAGACAGAGCAGCAGGGGAATCCAGGTCTTAGTCAGGCCCAGGATACTAAGTGAGGATTGTATTGTTAACAGCTGACTGGCAATTCCAGAGGCGTTTGCGTGTGATGTTGGAGCGTTGTGTGGAGATAACCGGAATGTATTGAAAACAGATGATAGAGTTGAAAAGAGAGGAAAGTAAAAGGAGTACCTAAGTGCGTCGGTGTCGTTGCTCAGTTAAATTTGCGCAGGAAAAAGTCTAAGGTCTTTACTCTCGTCGGTCTTTACGCGAGGAGGCTGAACACACAGGCTGAACGCTTCTGCTGATGCTTCCGCGACAGCTCGCTGATACTGAATATATACACTGCTAGAAACTGGAAACGCCTTCTGAAATAAGGCCAATCTCTAAGCAAATAGCCCAAATCGAAACTAGAAGCGAGATGCTTCACACTTAAGTTACAGCCAGGTATCATTATTACACTTTATACACGTAGTGAGTTCATCATTGATTGTCTCAATAATTAACATGTTTAAATACATCCTATGCAAAGAGTTAGATAATGTTAGAGTGCCAAGTTTTGGGTTCTTGCCTATGGCTACATCGAGTCAAAAGTCAGCCAAGATGCTGGAACTCGACGCTCTTACGGGGAAAAAATGGAAGCCAATGATTTGAGTTAGGCTATAATTTTCAAAAAAAGTGAAAGTAAAAAACAAGCGCAAATTCAAACGCGATTTCAATACTTAACCTAACTGACAGTGGCTCCCCGATGGCCGAAAATTACATAATAACTCAAACATATTTGTAAAGAATGCAAAAGCACCCTATAAGACAGGCTGGGCTGAGATGGATTTTGGTAGCCTGACTGGAAGTAGCCCCGGGACGTCGGGCTAGCAGTTTTGCGAGCCCTGCATAGGATCACGGAGTTTGCTGAAAAACAGTAGGTAATTTGCTGGAACTATTACAGAGGTTGTGAGAGAAAAACACAGACATGGCGGTTCGGACAGAATTAAAATCACCAAGTACGTTTGTGAAACATACATTTCTCTAACGACCCCCTGTAAAACTAGTCCCGTCCGAATAGGGCTTATGTCTCCCAAGTTTTATTGCTACGGCAGGATTGTTACTTTTTTATAGGCCTTCTTTCAAATAAATGTTTATGTGTTGCTACTTTTTTTGCACTGGCTTATGGTTCTTTAGAGTCTACAGTGGTGAGAATTTTGTATGCAAGACTTTTAATGTAATGCTTTTTTAATTTATATAATATACTTATAATATAATATTATAATTTAATATACTGTAGTTAAAAATAACAATAAACCAAACTACACAAAATGAATGTATTTATTAATGTTGAAAAATACAGGTTTCACTTTGAACAACAGGGTTAAATACAGACAACATTTATAAAGATACTAATTTAAACACTATTTACGTTCAGTGGTTCATCATGAAAGAAATATGTATTTTGTGTTTATATCATAATTTGGATAATATCCTTTTAATTTCAGTTTGATAAAGTACCATAATTAACAAGTATTTGTTTGAAGCAGGTTAGATGCTGTGAAAAAAAGTTGATTATGAACACTGCATCCAACCATAAATCTTCCTCAATTCTCAATCATAAACCTTGCAATATTAATATTTTCACTACCAGCATCACCCCTGACATGATGTTGCAAGACAGTTGATGCTCTGTTGTCTGTGTAGCATCTCAGGTAGGTTATACAGTGGCTATAGCCATCAACTTCTCCATGAAACACAAATCCCCATGGATTTAATTTGTGGTTTTTGTCAATATGCCTGGAAATAAAAAAATAGTATTATTATTATTGTTATTATTATTATTATTATTATTATAAATGGCAAAACAAATGAAAAATAATTTCAATGTAATGTATACTTGTATTAGGTTGCATTATTTTAAATTTTCATGATGATTTTACATTAATAATACTTATATGTATTATTATTATTATTATTATTATTCTAAGCCTCCCAGGATGTACATCAAGTGTAATGTTTTATGCTTTGTCGTCTATTTTTGTGAAAAATTGGTAAATTGGTATGAATATTTTCAGTATTTTGTTTTTATTATTATATTTGCACTTGTATTTTTCAATGTTGTGTTGTTTGACTTTTTAATGGCAATTGTACAATAATAACAATAAAAAAAATAATAATTTATTTTTGTTTTTATAAAAAACAAAAAATTTCTCCCAAGTTTACAAACACATGCCACAGTGGATTTGGCACAGAGACATTGTAGACCCTCAGTTGAATAACCCTTCATCTTCGTAAGGCTCTTCCCACTGGATCAACTATTTGTAAACACTTTCGCACTTGCCATTGCTGAACTTTGATCCCTCTTCCACTCAAACTACTAGTGATGTAGGTCTCTCCCGATCCAGGGGTTTGTTGAAGAACCTCAATAAGAAGACGATCAAGATTATCATTTGAAATGTTTGTCAAACTCCCATAGTCCAGTAGCCCAAATTGCCTCGTGCGGTTTGTACAGTGTTCGTATGCTTAAAGACAACATTTGCGATATGACCATCCAGCTAAATCCTAAATCCCACATGTGAATTAACAGAGCAGCTGGTATGTTGTACCTTCAAAGAGAAAGAGAGAAAAAAATTAATAAATAACAAAATTTAGCAAATTCAAAAGGTTTTAATGCATTTTCATTATTACTTACCGCAGAATGTGCACCTATACCATGCACTTCTAACTGGAGCTCTATTTCAGTCAAGAGATTCATAGATTCCTTCAAGCTATTGCCCTGATAATGAGGATACAGTTTCACATTTCTACTTTCTTTTCATATATTTACACTTCACATAAATTCCATATATTCACTTTATATATTCACAGTTTATTCTGTATATTCAGACTTTTATTTAATTTATTTCGACTTTCATATAATCAGAATTTTCATTTCATAAATTCAAACTATTTTGTTTTATATATTCAGTCTTTCATTACATATATTCATGTTTCACTCAATTCCATAATCTCAAATTTTCCTGAATAGTATTCCATATAGATATTACTCTTGGAATAATAAAATAACAGTTCAAACTATTAATTTGCAAATCTTAGAATGATTCTTTGTAGCTGCTGTCAGTTGGAGTTTTTGGGTACGGAAGTATTCAGACCCCCTTAAATTTTTCACTCTTTATTATATTGCAGCCATTTTCTAAAATCATTTAAGTTCTTTTTTTCCCCCCTCATTAGTGTACACACAGCACCCCATACTGACAGAATTGTTGACATTTTTTCAGATTGATTAATATTGCTTGGTCCTAAGTATTCAGACCCTTCGCTCAGTATTTAGTAGAAGCACCCTTTTGATCGAATACAGCCGTGAGTCTTTTTGGGAAAGATGCAACAAGTTTTTCACACCTGGATTTGGGGATCCTCTGCCAACATGTTTAAATGTTTAGAACATGCTTTCATGTTATAATTTCTTAGACCTATTTTTTTGGTGAGAATCCTTGTCTCTCCTCTCTCTCACTTGCTTCTTGTCGCCATTGTCTCCAAGATGCTTTAAAAAACCTATGAAAATACTAAAATACTAAACTTTGTTCTGTTTCTTCTCGTCATTCCAGACAGACTGGATGATGATCAGATCAGATCTCTGTGTGGAGCACTGACGGACAATAATCTCACTGCATTATTACAATTAATGACAAAAGTAATGTCTGGAAATTTTTTGGTTGGTGAAAATACTAGTGGCCTAAGACTTTTGCACAGTACTGTATATACTTTCCAAAAAGCAAGGTATGTAAGCAGTGGGTAGATTTTGATAAACACATATTAAAGCAAAACATACACAGTGTTCAGTGTGAACTGATTTACTTTATTACTCGTTAGTTCGTTACAATTAAAATGAGTCTAAAAGCAACTCTACAATTAATTTTTTGATTTAATTCATAGTGTAGCTGTAATACAGAGTTCCTTTTTTCAGAGGACAAGGCACGGTGGTATCCCCTTTTTCCACGTATGTGGTGCATGTGCCCAGGAGATCATCAGATGTCCGGTCTTTGTCCCAGACCTCCAGCTTCAGGTTGTCATTGGTTTTGCAGTTTGGGAAGTTGAACTCTGCAACCCACACAGGATGACGGGTGCTCTGTTGGAAATCTGTCATCCCCCCATAAGAAGAGCCACACCAGATCTTGACGTATGGATCGGGTCTGTTTCCAAATACATTATCTGAAGCAAGGTTATTGGCTTTTATATTAAACACCCGAACAGCAGCACTAGCAACGTCCAGCTGAGACCCCAACATCAGCACAGCCAGAGACATCAGCCGAAGATGGTAAAAGATTGCCATGGCTGTCAGAAAGAATATGCTCAATTATAATGAAGATGATATGCACCCATATATTGAAATGCAAAAGTAATATCAATGTAGAGGGAAAAAAAATGAATGAGACATTAAATAACAGGAAAACTTTACCTTGTACAAGTTGTCCCAGAGAGAATCTGTAAGGTATGCAAGAGTGTCTGAGTAACTGGCTTCTTCACTTCTCAGTTTCAGTCTGTTCACACATTTGGTCCTGTCCTGGTTAAATAGCCTGCAATTTGGCAACCATCCCTGTTCTTTAGAGCACGCCTAGTAAAGGGAAAGTACTAGCAATTACCAAAGATACATTGCAATGTACTATTTGAAAATAGCTTTATACGTAAATGATATAAACGTAATTGTTATGATTAAATCCGTTACACATTCTTAAGGAAAACTTTACATTATCATTTGAAAGAGTCTTTCAAAAGCCAGATTCCAACATTGGAAAATTGAATACCATAAACTAAATTAAATAAATGAAAGTCTGTGTAAAGTCAATATTAAATGTGTGTTCTGAGTTTGTTACACCACAGAAAAATGTGTTATTAAATCCCGCTTGCGGCGCTGAAACCTTATGATCAAGGGTTGGGTGCTTCTACACCCTTGTTAATCAGCTATCATTTTAAAATGATGTGCTGTTACTAAGATATCTAATTTATGTTTCTACACCTTTCATATTTATTGAAGGCTATAGATGTCTCTCCCTCGTGTGCCCATATTTGGTCTTTACTGTTTCCTTTTCCCATTAGGTTCCCTGCTTAGTTCATTCATACCAGCTGTGTTTGATTTGATTCCTCCTGTTAGTTTTTTTTTTTTGCTTTGTCATTCATTTTTCTTGTTTAGTCCCCATTTTCAAACATAGATTAGGTTGTTATTTTTAAATAAGACTCTTTTCATGTATCTGTGAGCTTGAATATTAATGCAGTATTCTAAACTGTCTCAGATATGCCGATCCATGCATGCATTGGAGTTAAATGGTGCAGTTTCTGCTAGTTTGGCCTAAACACTTTGTATTGGCGGCCAATTACGTCATCACTTAATGTGTAATATGTCTGAAAAGCCCCCAATCAGGTCTGTCCAAAAAGACATCAAATGCCTTGACCAATCCGTTGTTGAGTTCTGCTTGTCCAAACACCTAGAAGGAGGGCACAGTGAAAGGAACATCTGGGAACGGAACCTCAACCTTCACGTTGTGACCAAGGGAGGCATACAACGCAAATTAATAAAGTGCAGCAAAGAATCGGGTACACGATTGTAATAGCTGTATTCGTTTTTTTAGTTTGTTAGCAGCAGAACCAGGAGTGATACTCAAAGCATTAGTAACACTCAGATCTGACTCTGCCAGTGAAGTGATTTGATCACATATCCCAGAGTTACTACTGAGCTTCATCTGTGGTCCCCGCCGTACCCTTGCATGCACTGACTCTAGCTCTTGCTGTTTGCAGGTGCAGTTATAGAGCAAACATGCAGGTTTCCTGTGGTTTTACCAGTGTGGACTGAGGTCAATAGCTGTGTTATTCTATGAGAAAATAGTGATTTAAGGCAACAGGGTGCTGGACTCCAGCAGAAGAGTATGAGTGTTGCTTCATCAAACTGACCATTTTTAGTTTGACTACTCATAAATTATATATTGTTAAATCAACTTTCAAGCATGCAATTGTTGTGCTAGATTTAAACTGAATGTAAAAGTTGTTTAGATTAACACGATAAAGTCACTGTGTGAAACAATTGAACATTTGTTCATAACAGTATTTTAAATTCTATTTCCTGCACTGCAAAAAGTGTTAACCTCCAACTATTATCTTGGTAACACTTTTCAACAAGGTGTCATCTGTTAACATTAATTAATGCGTAAACTAACATGAATAAACAATGAACAATACATTAAACTATTTATTAGTCTTTGTTAATGTTAGTTAATATATATGTTAAAGGAGTAGTTTAGCCAAAAATGAAAATTACCTCCAATTTACACCAACCTTTAGCCATCCTAGGTGTATATAACTTTGTTCTTTCAGACAAACATAGTCAGAGTTTTGTTGTACTGTAGTTAATTAGTATAAACTAATAAACCTAATTGTAAAGTGTTACCGTTACCTTGGAGCTATTGTATGTAACCCATAAAATATAGCTTTGATAGTATAAATTAACAATTTGATTCAGAAAATAAAAAATAATATGTTTACTAAAATAAAACCAGTTCATTAGACAGGATAGTATGCACATTGGGAGTCAGGGAAACTAAACAAACAAGCATTTCAGAAGAAAGACAAACGAGGATAATTAATAAGAAACAGTTGAACTGACTAACTTAATCAAGTGAGACAGAAACGTGTTCAAAGGAACATGTGAGAAATGAAAACAGTCCAAGTGGTATTGAGGGTGTGACATTTAACATTTTGGGGGAACATTAGGGCTTTTCGTACTTGAAACTGTTAACCCTAGGTCATGTGAAACCCTGAATAAACGGAATCCTGGGTTATCTGTAATCATGTTTCACACTGCTTATACTAAACCAGGGGCCTGTTCCATAAAACAAGCTTACCAAATAAGCCAGGTTTATTTCAGTTAGTCTAACTTACTGTCATTTGATTTGGTTTAAAATAAGTCAGAGTAATTAAAACAAGCCTGGCTTATTTGGTAAACTTTTTTTATGGAACAGGCCCCTGGGGTTAACAGTTAATCCTGGGTATTCATTAAATACAGATGGAAACACGGAGGGAAACTCAAAACACCTGTGACAAATGGTAGAAAGAATATCAAACACTAATAACATGGGCAGGATTACGAATGAAGACAAGACACGTGAAAAAACCAAACAAAGGTAAAAAGTGTAACTATGTGTCACGCCCACGACTACCACTGATCCCAGGTCAGAGCCATGTTCACGTTCCCAGTCACCTGAGTTTTAATGAGTAGCACCTGATAATGATTAAGACAGGCTTTATAAGCCAAACAATGTTTCATCTTCTTGGTCGGAGATCGAGGGAACTACCTTAGCCTCTTTGTCCTGTGGTTATTGCTCTTGTCTACTCTTGCTTATGTCCCAGAACTTCCTGATTATCACAGACCTAAAGAAGCTGGAGTCTACTCACCTGTGCCGCACTCACTGCAGTTGTAAACCTGAAGGATCGTAAGATTACCGAACTCTGCTTATACTTACCTGAATACTAACCTGTGAGACTTACCTGAATGACGAATCCCTGAAACACTGTTCTGAAAGGTTGAAGTAAAAAAACAATCACCGATGTGCAAAGAGAACTTAACCGCTTCCCTCACCTGAAAGCCTGTTACACTCCCGCTGGTCACGCCGCCCTAGAAATCTGCGGATATGCACAGATAAGTTAACCCAATGTACTAACCTGTTCTACTTACCTGTGTCCAGGCTACGAAGAGGAACCTTAAAGGAGCCGGGAAAGGATTTGACAAGTGAATGGATATTCAAGTCTTCAGCGCTGCACAAACACCTGTAAGGTTTGTAGAAATTGAATCCTTCCGGGAAAGCTGGACTAAGAAGAGATCTTGCACGCCTGCAGATGGCACGCAATAAACTGAGATCTTCAGAGACAACAGAATGACCCAAAGACAATAGACAATCCCCCCCTCGACACAGGCACCCACTTTATGGCCCTCCGAGCCCCTTACCTCCCACCTCACAATCTTCTCCCCCAGAATCTTCATGGAAAATAACTAAAACTCAAAGTGTCATTTTTTGTGAAGATGTTGTTTTTTCATTGTCATATTTGATGTCAATTTAAAGATCTAAAGGCGAGTGATACAGTGGTCTAGATCTCATAACAGTCACTTATTTATGAAAAGATTAAAGGCTCTTTTAAGAATTAGACTTACTACAAAAGGGAGTTGCCCTTCTAGGGCCAGATTGAAGAGGCAACACAGGTGTGGCCCCTTAGGCCGCGAGAATGGTCTTTTGTGTGATTTGAAAGTTTATGGGTGTGTTGGTTTTGGAGTATATAAGGTGGAAGAGTAAAACAGCAGATTAAGATTTTCCTGTAACCAGAGATCTTCCATATTGCATGGATGTGGGAGCCATCAGACAGGCTACTGCATCCTGCAGTGTGTCTTTATGTCATTTTATCAGGTATGCGATGAAATTATGTATTCTTTTTTAAATTAGAAATGAATTGGATTCTATGTAATTGGCTTGACATAATTTCTTAATGCATCAAAATTATGCGTTCTTTTAAATTGGAACTGATTGTAATTCTCCTTTCTTAAATTATGTAATTGGCTTGGGTATGCATTATTTTAAATTGAAACTGAGCTGAATTCTCGATGTTTAAATTATGTAATTGACTTAAAATAATTTTACCTGACGAATAAATTAATTTTTGATTCATTTTAGACTGTTGAAATCATTTGTGATTATTAACCTGGGCAAGACGCCGTTATGCGTATAGATGTATCGATTAGGACATGTCATACTGGAGGCTTAGAGAGTAAAGCCGTTTGGGCACTTTCTGAGACCTTTGATTCCTGCTTGTCGCTAATGGCTGACAAATTAGGTAAGACTAGGTTATATAAAATTTCTCTTTGCGATTCAGTAAGCAGTTGGCGGCTGGCAAACGAGATAATAATCGTCCCTAATCTCTAAGCAGTTATTAGAACTAACGGCATTATATTTTAAGACGGGACGCCGGACTTAGACATAACGGGTCTCCAACGAACGGACAAATGAAAATTAAGCATATCTAGAATAATCAAGTCTCTAAATTAAAATAACTAAACTCAAGCACATAACTCTTATAATAACTTAAAAATTGGAGTCAGATTAAAACAAGGTAAACGTAAAAGGTAAATTGGAAACAAAAGGTTAGAAAAAACGAGGAGCACTGAAGTCTTTTTCACAGTAGCGCTGGGAAGGCGAGACATGCATCCAGCCGGCTAAAGTAGGCGGACTTTACATTTGGTGACAGCCTGACGTGATCACGTCACATGACATTGCGTCATGGCGCGACGTGGCTTCCGGCACAACACGCAAAGACGCTCCGGGAAGAGGTTTGAGCTCTCGTTCATTTTCTCATATGGTAAGTAATTTCAAGATTCCTTGATTGTCATTGTATAAATACAACAAAATTAGAGAAGCAATCCTTTGGTGTGACACACACAGTGACATTAAAAATAAAAAATACAATAATAAATAAAACAGGAATAGCAACAATGTATTTCCTATATTAAGTAGTGCAATGTAATGTTCAATTTAGAGGTAGTAACAGGTGCAAAAATACAGTATTAGC
>JAUMHG010034986.1:0-10018 GCA_032359395.1 Enteromius anoplus
CTCTCCAAACGATCTTCAGACTTATTACCCACCTGTTAAACTGTGCCTATCCATGTGTTGAACTCATCTGTTGTGAATAAACATTATTGTTAATTTTACTGACCTTCAGCGTCTGTTTGCTTCATTAAACCGGGAAACCGGCCCATAGTCTTTAAACATTTTTAAATCTATGAAGTGAATTGCATATTTTTAATTCCTCAACGCTTTTTAGCTATTAAGCTGTTAGCACCTGAAGCATCTTCAAGAAGAGTTCTAATAGTCTAATACAGCTAAACTTATATGTTTAGCTGGGGATTTACTGACTGATCAGATAGTTTGGCACAAACTGATTGCTTTCTGTTTTAACTGTTTTAAACTTATTTTAAATAATTTATAATTAGTGCTGTCAAATTATTAATCGCGATTAATCGCATCCAAAATAAAAGTTTTTCTTTACATAATATATGTGTTTATGCTGCGGTTATTTATTATGTTTATATTAAAACACACACGAACAGTATATATTTATATAAGTATTTACATATAAATGCATTTATACATTTATTTTCTTATGTTTGATACAATATCTAAATGTATTTAATTTATTTAATTTAAACAAAATATATTTTCATTAAATATATACATGCATGTGTTTGTATTTATATATACTTGATAAATATACACAGTACATACAAATATATTATGTAAAGAAAAACTTTTATTTTGGATGCGATTAATCGTGATTAATCATTTGACAGCACTATTTATAATCAATTAATCAGTTTTTGCATTTTAAATTTTTCTGTCTTAATGTTGTGATCATTGTTTTTTTTATTTTTTATTTTTTTTATTGATCTACTCCAATCAGAAAATATGCTCGCATCAAAACAGTATTATTTAAGATATAACAAATTTTCATAGCTGTTTTCACTTTTCTAGGCATCAGACGGTTACTATCAGTACACTATCACAGCTGATGTCGCCACTCTTTTACAGATTCTATCTAAACCATATGTTTACGTCAATATTGTCTTTTTAGTACCTTGTTTGGCTAACTTAAGAGTTTAGCACAAACTGATTGCTTTCTTTTTTAACTGTTTTAAACTTATTTTAAATCATTTATAATCAATCAGTTTTTACATTTTTCTGTCTTAAAGTTGTGATCATTGTTTTTATGATTGATCTACTCCAATCAGAAAATATGCTCACATCAAAACAGTATTATCTAAGAAATCACAAATTTTCATAGCTTTTTTTACTTTTCTAGGCATCAGACGGTTCCTATGAGTACACTATCACAGCTGATGTCGCCAGTCTTTTACAGATTCTATCTTAACCATATGTTTACGTCAATATTGTCTTTTTAGTACCTTGTTTGGCTAACTTAACCTCCTGCTTATTTATCAAAAACACCATAATTTCCCTGAACTATAAACACTATTACCATCAAAAGCGGATGTGTTATACATAAAACACATAATACAGTTTTCACGAATGCTTAAACACTATAACCGATCTTTTGAACTAAATTTCAAAATCATAAGGCTGTTTTTCAAAAAGCACAATAATTTCCTATGAACTATAAACACTATTACCTGCTTTAACATACGAGTCAGACTGGCAAACTGCTACTGAAGATCTTACGGTCATGCCAATGAAACAGGAGGCGTCTAAATCTATGGGGCATTTTTAAAAGATACAACATTCTGAGCAGAGAAATAGAAGCAGCGTCTAGGACCAGACTGTGATCTGAATGAACTTCTCTAAGGCCCACAGACAGTGAACCACGCCTACAGGGGTTTGCCAGTCTGACGCATACACAAACGCATGCGGGATTTTAACATCAAACACATTTTCTAACTTGAAATGCAATATGGCATCCATATAATTTTATGGTATGCTGGATACTTACCCAGGCGTATCACGAGGAAAGCCTCTAAAACTTCAAATAGAATTGATACTATAAAATTTCAACGGATATCACGACAAAGATCAAAGGCTTCTACAGCCTCTCTCAGCAGAGTATGTCGACAACGAGCAATTTCGGATACCTTCTGAGACTACGCTTGAATTAAACAGTACATCTTCATGAAAACAAAAATAATGTAAGGATTGAAGAAAATTTCTTCTAGAGTAGACATTAATTTTTATTTTTTTGTTTGTTTGTTTTGGAGTATTATCTATCTCAGACGCAGTATGAACTGTAACAATGGAAATTATATTGATATGACAAGCTACATATACAGTACACCTCGTGGATGTACACTCCTTGAAAACGCAAGACATAATTTATGAAAGAGTTTTTTACACACAAATCCTAGTAGCGCCAGACAATAATGTCTCTGGACTCAAAATATGATAAGCCTTTAACTAAAATTGAGTTTTCAGACCCATTTACACATTTTATTTGTCATACTCATTTTATTTCAACAACTCCTCTCATACATCCCAATCTGACATAAGCACCTAAAGAATGCTGACTTTATTGTGAAAGTTTTCATGTCAACGACCACTCTATACTTTTTTTTTTTTTTAATAGCTTGTTTTTAGATGAAAAGTATTCTCAGCAGGTACAGCTGTAACTGATTGTTGTCACTTAGGCCTGTTTTTCTCCAATAATACATTGGATAAGCTGTTTTAACAATCATTAAAAAATTGTAATGGATCGTTTAACTTCAATATTAGTTTTAGCAAAAGCGGAGGGTTTTAAGTTTACATGGATCTTTAAATAATATCATTAGACAGCTCAGGCATCATAAACGTTAAAAACACCTAGCAGTAAAACCAACAGAGAGGGTTACCCCTTACTCAAACAGACTTATGCTATAAATAGAACTTCTTATATTAAAAACAAGCATTTGGGCTATGCACATATTTAAAAAGTACGTATTTAAAAAAAAAACCTACAACGCAGTACTTTCCATAAAAGTAGCTAAGTAACGTAATCGGTTACTTACACGTAAACAAATCCTAATACTATTTCGCAAATAACACAGGGCATATACACATCTGGGCTGCGTTCTCCGAAACCACCTTAACGCTACGTTGTTCTGATTAAAAATCTGATTTAGTATTAAATTTACATTTTTACTTTACTTCAATTTTTTTTTTACACATAAAATACTTAAGCTGTTATAGCCTACACCCAGTGAACAGAATTGTTTTCATTAATACAGTTTCCATAAACTAATGGTTGTTAGCTTTTTCAATTACTATCCTAAAGCACATCAGCTGGCGAACCGCTTGCCAGAAACGGCTTAACAGTCTATATAAAGAAAGAGGAGTTTACAAAAACTTTATAGCTATGGCAGCACTCGCAAAATTGTGGCATTTTTTGGAGACTGTTATGCGGACACTCGCAGCGGCAGTTCTACATTGAATTACTCCCTGGGCGAGAGCCCCTCATAACCCCTTTTTTAATTTTAAATAACACAAATAACATCAGAAAAGTAATTATTTTGAATAAAAATGAAAGAAATAATAATTTAAAAAAAAGTTGAAAATAATGCATTGGGAAGGGTTAAGGAGGACTTTATTATCCCAATAAAGGTGTAAACCATGCCATCTATTTCATGATGTGAATTAAAAAAATAAAATAAAAAAAACATTCACACTCAATAAGTTGCATTCTGTTTTAGAATGCACTTTAATCGAGGTCAATGCTACGGCTGGTGGGTAGACATACGGAGAACATTAACACACTTATGGCCGTGAGGGTGTGGGATTGCGTACTTGCTCATTTATAAACACATAAACATATTTATTTCTGCATGTTCATATTTAAATAAGCCCCGATAAATGCAGTTCGTACTATTTCTTAAACGCTTCTTTATAAAGGACATTGTATTTTCAATACTTTTCCTATACCGCTGTGAAGGAAAGAGGCCACAATCGATCGTCGAGGCATCGATATTAAAGGACAGCACCTGCTAATGTCGCACTTAAGAAGGTTTACCTTAAGCACTATCCTAAGGTATAGTTCGGCGAACACACGTAGGAAAGGTATAACTGTAGTTAAGGTGTACCTTGTGAGTCTTTGTAGCACACTAAGAGACAAACGTTATCGGAGAACGCAGCCCAAGTATGTATTGTCGTATGTAACCTGTGTTGTTCTCTGCTGAAACATCCAAATTATACGAATACGAAATTATCTTTTTGTTCACCTAACCGATAATTTGAAACATTTTTTCTTAAACGATTAGATATGTGATTATCACACTCGTTTTTACCCTGACCAAGAAGTCTTAATACAAATAAACCCAAACAGACTAAATGTAAAATGTCATCTGCTATTTCTGAAACAACATGACTAGTGTCGTAATAAAAAGCATTTATAAATCTGCTTTAAAAAAACATTCACAACTCTTTACATATTTTCTTGTTTATAATTCATACAGAACTATTTCTTTTCATGCTAAACTTTGAGTCGTGTTTTGAAAATTATACATTTCACGAGAACATGTGTGCGTAGTTAGGGTTTCTTCACATTACTTCTCACCTTCAACAACGTGGCTAAAAATATAAGTTTAGATTCTTTTGAAACAGCATGTTGTTACGTGGGTGCATTGGCAAAGCACGGAGAAAGAGTCGCTGGAGCAAGTTAACACTAATTTAATGTAGACAACAAGCAAAACACTGGTTTGCACACACTTGACATTAACAATGACGGACGAAGACTGAATCACAGAGGACAACTTAAGTAGGGAAGACAATCACAGATATAAAAAGTTACACATACAGTACACCTCGAGGATGTACACTCATTGAAAACGCTAGACATAATATATGAAAGAGTTTTGTACACACAAATCCTAGTAGTGCCAGACAATAATGTCTCTGGACTATGTCTGGACTGAAACTATGCCACAGAAAGCACATGGGGAAAAACAGGCAACGAAGAACATAAACAAACATGGGAATGTTACAGTTCGCCCACTCCCGAGTAGGCGTGTCCCACGCCGTAAATAACAACAGAGGAGGGAGGGCTGGGGCTCTGGAGGAGGGCGTGGAGCAAAGAAAAAACATAAAAAGGAAACAACAAAAAAGAGTTCCATAGTCCACAGGGGCGCAGAAGGTGGGAGGAGCCAGTGTGGAGTCATGAGCGGGAGGAGAAAGACAGTGGTCCAGAGACCAGCAAAGCTGAGGCCCCAGGGTGGAGTTAACGGCAGGAGGAGCCATGGAGGAGGAGAGGCCGACGACTCCAGGGATCCAACAGACGGCGACGACCCCAAAGCGACGAGAGCCTAGGATGAAGCCAAGTAGACGGGGCGCTGAGGTGACACCGAGGGTCTGGAGGGCCGCGGCGTAGCAGTGGACTCAGGGGACTGAGGCCGAGGTGGGGATTTGGAGAACCGCTGCGGAGCCGGAGGGGAGGAGGAGCCTGACAGAGCCGGCAGGACGGCGGGACGAGGCGCAGCCGGAGGAGTGAAGTCCAGAGGCGGCGGATGGACGACTCCTGACCAGGCTCCTGACTCCTTGTTACGTGGGTGCATTGGCAAAGCACGGAGAAAGCAACCTCAAACGTAGTCAACAGTAACTTATATTTTTAGCAACGTTGTTGAACGTGAGAAGTAATGTGTCGAAACCCTAACTATGCACGCATGTTCTCATAAAATGTATAATATTCAATACACGAGTTTAGCATGAAAAGAAATAGTTCTGTATGAATTATAAACAAGAAAATCTGTTTCTTAAAGAGTTGTGAATGTTTTTTAAAGCAGATTTATAAATGCTATTTTATTACGACACTAGTCATGTTGTTTCAGAAATAGTTAAGTGAACAAAAAGATAATTTCACGCTGTTACCTTTATTTGGATGTTTCAGCAGAGAACAACACAAGTTACATACAACAGTACATAGATGCATAGATATACACATAGATGTATATGCACTGTGTTATTTGCGATTTGTTTATGTGTATTAGGATAGTATTAGGATTTGTTTATGTGTAAGTAACCGATTACGTTACTTAGCTACTTTTTATGGAGAGTACTGCGTTGTAGTTTTTTTTTTAAATATGTACTTTTTAAATACGTGCATAGCCCGAGTGCTTGTTTTTAATATAAGAAATTATATTTATAGCATAGATCTGTTTGAGTAAGGGGTAACCCTCTCTGATGGTTTTACTGCTAGGTGTTTTTAACGTTCATGATGCCTGAGCTGTCTAATGACATTATTTAAAGATCCATGTAAACTAAAAACCCTCTCCTTTTGCTAAAACTAATATTGAAGTTAAAAAATCCTTTACAATTTGGAAATTTAACAGATTGTTAAAACAGCTTATTCAATGTTTTATTGGAGAAGAACAGGCCTACGTGACAAAAATCAGTTACAGCTGTACCTGATGAGAATACTTTTTATCTAAAAACAAGCTATTTAAAAAAAAAAAAGTATAGAGTGGTCGTTGACATGAAAACTTTCACAATAAAGTCAGCATTCTTTAGGTGCTTATATCTGATTGGGATGTATGAGAGGAGCTGTTGAAATAAAACGAGTACGACAAATAAAATGTGTAAATGGGTCTGAAAACTCAATTTTAGTTAAAGGCCTATCATATTTTGAGTCCAGAGACATTATTGTTTGGCGTTACTAGGATTTGTGTGTACAAACCCTTTCATATATTGTATCTAGCATTTTCAAGGAATGTACATCCACGAGGTGTACTGTATGTGTAGCTTTTCATAACAATATAATTTCCATTGTTACAGTTCATACTGCGATAATACTAGATAATAGTCAAAAACAAACAAAAAATAATAATAAAAAATAAACTTCTCCTCTTGAAGAAATTTTCTCAAATCGTTACAGTATTTTGGTTTTTATGAAGATATATTATTTAATTCAAACGTAGTCTCAGAAGGTTTCCAAAAATGCATAGCGTGCCATGCTGTCGTTACTAAACACAAATGTATACATTACTGTATGTGCTATATTGATTGATAAAAACTGTATGTGAAAAGAGATGTGGGAATGCTAGAGCTTTCTAAATGAGTTCAATGTTGAAATTTCTGAGAAGGGAATTGTGTGTGCAGTTTTACAGTAGCAGTTCGCCAATCTGACTCCTGTGTTAAAGCAGGCAATAGTGTTTATAGCTCAGGGAAATGATTGTGCTGTTTAAAAAACATTATTATGGCTTTTGAAATTTTAGTTCAAAAGATTGGTTATAGTGTTTAAGTATTTGTGAAAAACTGGAATATGTGTTACCCTTTCAGTCGAATCACTTCGACGTTACATATGGGAACTCGCCAGAGATACCTATTTGCCTTTGAGCTTTTACTAAAGGCCAATGAATATTGGCGTGCGCTGATTGCGCTCAGGTGCCGCTTATCATTGCATGAGTATAAGAGAGCACGCGTACAGTGCACCTGCAGATTTTCGCTTCAGAGCCGTTGCCTTGGAGTTGGTTTCGTGATCCCTGCTATCCTGACGGAGTTTTGCTGTGGAGAAACGATTTTAATCTACAAGAAGTTCCCGCATATCCTGCTCTCTCGTCTGTCAGCGTTTCTGGGCAGCTGTCAGCGGATCCTGCGGGCTGGTCGCCTTTTTCAAGGCGGGCTGTGCCAGCCATCGCTATCCAGTGAGCAAAGACCCCTGAGTGCACACCCCTGTGTGTCCAGGGTTTCCCTGGGCGACCAGGAGAAAGAGCAATTTCTTCCTACGATTCTGTAGCGGGATGTCACTCCAGCCGTGCGTTTCTGGATGCGGGAGTTTCCTCACCTCTACGGACGGTCATGAGCGCTGCCTGTTCTGTCTGGGCCACGAACATGCACAGGCAGCGTTTGTGGAAGGCTCTTGCGTTCATTGCTAGCATATGACCTTGGCCACGTTGAAATCCCGCCTCTCACTCGTGGGACAGCTCCCCTTGCGCTCTTCCCGTGGCAAGTCGCTGGACCGTAGCAAGTTCATGGCTTCCATGGCGAGACGCCTGGGGGATCTCCAGGTGACCGTTGAGTGCGCTTCGGCCAGTGGAGACACTGCACGAAACCGCTCACGCACCCCGTGGTTCCTTGGTGTTTCCGGAGGAGACCGCTCCCCCTGCTACGGTAGGCCCGAGTGTGTCCTTTGGTGCACCCCGAGAAGTTGAGATGTCTTCCGTTCCGTCAGAGGGTGGTTCAGTTGGTGAGGCTGCCACCGCGTCGGACAGTCGTCGCCCCGCTCTCGCTCTCTTGTAGGCTATGGCTACACTGCAATTGTACCAGGCGAAAGCTCTCAAAGAGCTGCACGAGTGCGGTCCTGACCAGGGGGTGGTGCGGGAACTCCGCGCTGCGACCGACCTCTCTCTCCGGACGACGGAGGTCACAGCGCGCGCCCTTGGCCAGGTGATGTCCACTGCGGTGGTCCAGGAACGCCATCTCTGGCTAAACCTGGCGCAGGTGCCGGACAACGAGAAGGTACGCTTTCTTGATGCCCCCATCTCCCAGGCTGGCCTATTCGGCGACACTGTCGGGGACTTGGCCTAGGAGCGCGCGGCAGTACAGCAGCAGACGGAGACGATGTTGCACATCTTGCCTCGAGGGGCGGCTTCCCGTTAGCCGAGGGCTCCTCCGCCTGCGGCTGCGGCACCAGTACCATCTGCTCCAACCCCAGCTGAAGCACACGATGCCAGGCTGGCTGTCCCGAGACTGCGTCGTCGAGTTGGCCGCAGACGCGGGCCCCGCCTGCTCAGGGACCGGCCAGAAACACCCGGAGGGGCGGGAAGCGTTCCTGAGACAGGCAGGTCTGAGGTGATAAGAGCTGCTCTTCGGAGGACGTCGAGACCATCTCCGTCCCCACTCAGGGCCAGGAGATTCTGTGCATTCAGCTGCCGTCTGCCCACGGGTCAGCGGTACCCACATTTTCACAGAAAGAGCAATTTCTCACACCTTCGGGCCCAGTGTCCGGAGGTCTCCATCTAACCAGTCATTTCTCGTTTCAGATGCCGACCCTGGACGCTGTGTCGCCAGCGCAGGATCCAGTGAGACAGGTAAGCGCTGCTCAATGCAGTCAGACGAACAGTCCCTGTCCCGCTACGGGCTGCCCCACTACGAGCACGGCGGTCAACGCTCCGTTGATCCCCCTGTCGACGCGTCTGCGAGCCTGGATAGCGCTCCCCAGCCCCTCGCAGTGGTTGATTCGGACGGTACGCCTCGGCTATGTGATTCAATTCGCTCGGTGCCTGCCCCGTTACCGCCGCATTCGCTAGACCACAGTCAGCTCGGAGAGCCAAACCGCCGTACAGCGCGTGGAGATTGCTGTCCTACTGGCGAAGGAAGCAATCGAGCCGGTCCCTCCCGCCAAGATAAGGTCGGGGTTTTACAGCCCTTATTTCATCGTGCCCAAAAAGGGTGGTGGGTTGAGACTGATCCTGGATCTGAGAGCTCTGAATCTGTCTCTTCTCAAGATGCCTTTCAAGATGCTCACTCTGAAGGGCATACTGACATGCATTCTGAGACAGGATTGGTTTGCAGCAATGGATCTGAAGGACGCGTACTTTCATGTTTCGATTCTGCCTCGACACAGAACCCTTCTGCGGTTTGCGTTCGAGGGTCGAGCATATCAGTATCGCGTGTTACCCTTTGGCCTGTTCCTGTCTCCCCGGGCCTTTACGAAGGTCGCGGAGGGTGCCCTCTTCCCGTTATGGCAGATGGGCATCCGCATACTCAACAATCTCAACGACTGGCTGATAATAGCGCACTCAAGGGATCAGTTGTGTATGCACAGGGACAAAGTGCTCCAGCACCTCAGCCATCTGGGTCTTCAGGTCACCCGTGAGAAGAGCAAACTCTCCCCGACTCAGAGGATCTCTTTTCTCGGTATGGAGCTGGACTCGATCGATATGACCACGCGCCTCACCAAAGAGCGTGTCTGAATGTCTGGAGACATTCAGACACAAAACAGCGGTTCCTCTCAAAACTTTTCAGAGGCTCCTGGGGCATATGGCAGCTGCAGCCGCGGTTACACCGCTGGGGCTGTTAAATATGAGACCGCTTCAGCGTTGGTTACACGATCGGGTCCCGAGATGGCCATGGCACCGTGGCACACTTCGGATTGGCGTTTCCC
>JAUMHG010034987.1:0-10018 GCA_032359395.1 Enteromius anoplus
TATATATATATATATATATATATATATATATATAGATAGATAGATAGATAGATTGATAGATTTATATATATCAATGTAAAGAATGGGATGTGTAAAAGTAAAAGTCATATAGGAAGTGTATAGAAATGCCCTTTCTTTCACACAGGCCTCGGTACACTGGAGGTGAGCTATTTTATTAGCTGTTAAACCCAGCAGTTTTGACTGCATAAACACTGCTACACTTTATTGACAATTTTAAATAATTTCTTGCGGATGCAGTACACCTGTAACCACTATATTTAAAAGGCTTGATGGCTTTGACAAATATCTGTACTGTATTTTTTGTTATGTTTTGAACCTTACTTTTTTTTACTTCTAGAACCCAGATTTGACAAAATTGCACACCCATCAGAGACCTACCTGTTTTACTTTGTGACTACCTCAGATATTTCTACAACCAACCTCATAGTTACACAAATACATAAACAACTACATAAATGTGGGAATTAAACAAATACATAAATGTGGGAAAATCTGCTTTGTCTTTGTTGTTATATCACTGAGATGTTTGCATTAAGATTTGTGTTGATTGAATACCTAGTTCACCCAAACTGTTCCATGAATGGTAGGGAGCAGTGTTAGTTATATATCTACTTGAGCTTGGTTAGGCATGGTCTGATTACAAACCAGTCTTGATCTGGAATTCTTAAACACACTGAACTGTGCTGTAGAACGCCTGGAGCAATGTCGCTGCTCAGGATTTCACGAGATCACGCTTCCTCATAATAAATAGTAAGCGAGTTTGGCGTGATGTCCGGGGGGCGAGCCAGGAGGTTGGCAGACTCCGAGCCCTAGTGATTTGAACCCTAACAAGAGCAGAGCTCGGCGCCTGGCTCAGACCCTGCGTGCCCCCCCTGAAGGAAGGCATGTGAACAGGCAGAGAAGGGGCGGAGGAGGGATGCACAAAAGACGAGATGTGGAAGGGAAGGTTTATGGGTTTATTTATAGTGGGTAAGATGGATCTGATTAGACGGATGAAATTAGGAGATTGATTACGGCGCCAGCTACAGTTTATACGTACACGCTCCACCCTAAACTAGTTTTGCAACGTCACTGGTCGCTTGTCTTTTGCCTAACCAACCGTTAACTAACCTGTCTCTGGTTTTAAAATTGTTTTTATATTGTTCTATACAGGTGTCTGATGTTGATACAGTCTGGGCACTCGTGTCTTTTGGGGTTCTGACTATCACTGAAGATGAATTACTTCTCCAGATCTTCTCTACCTTGACCCTGTGCCATCGTTGTACAGGAAAGTACAAAGAATCTGCCTCAACCATTTGCTTACGGACCGTCATGTGTTACATTTGAATTATTGCTACATTTGGATTACCCAATACTGTGAAGAACATTTACAGTGTAATGCTTGACTTGGTATAGAAAAAAACCTCTACAACTTGTGTGTCCAGCCCAGTGCCACACTAAACTCATCGTATCTCCACTGTTTACAAGCATTTCCCAAATCAGATTGTTTTTGCTTTGTTTCAAAATGTCTGTAATACAAGTTAAAATTGTATTGAAAACCATAATCTTTAACTTTGAACTGTCACTACCTTAAATTTGTTTGAAATTGCATGTGGGTGTTATAAAGAACATTGTTATCATTCATTTGTAATGGATGTTTACTGTAGATCACAAAATTTTAGTGCTGTCAAACGATTAATCCAAAATAAAAAATTAAAGTTTTTCTTTACATCCTATATGTGTTTATGCTGTTTATTTATTATGTTTATATTAAAACACACACATACAGTTTATATTTTCGAAAGTATTTACATATAAATGCATTTATATATTTATAATATTTGATTTTATATCTAAATATATTTAATATATAAACATACCATATTTTAATTAAATATATACATGCATATGTTTGTGTTAATATATATTTAATGAATATACACAGTACATTTAAATATAATATGTAAAGAAAAACTTTTATTTTTGACAGCACTGCTAAATTTATTTGAGAAACGCTTACTTGATTTTTTCTAAGGCAATCGATTTGTGTGCTTTTAGCAAGTAAATTAGACTGATGTTTAAGTAAATACAACTAAGAAATCCCAAGTTGCAGGAACTGTTACATGAGTTAGCAGAACTTGTAAGTTTACAACACTAAATAAACCTTTGTGAGTTCAAATTTCAATTCTTATTTGACTTTAATTGGTTTTTTTCAAGGCAATCGGTTTGCATGCTTTTTTTGATTATCAGTATATCAGCAGCCAATAACATTCAAATATTAGTGCCAGTGCTTTCTTTCAGTGCACTTCAGAAACCCTCCACCTTCCCAAGCTCCACCTGTATAGATCTCCCATGATGTGATTTAATGTGTTATATATGGAGGGGTATTTTGCATGCGTTATATATGCAGCAGTACTGGATGTGTTGACAGTAGCGAGTCTCAGTACTTGCAGTGGCAGCAGCATAGCAAATCTATTCCACAAAGACATTAAGATTGCCATGACTCATGTACGTTACAATGCTAAACATGACAAACGTGAATACCACAGCAGACCTCCAGCAATTGAATCATAGTCAGTTTAAACAGGGCTTAACAAATTTGACACTTTAACAGCTAAAATCTCAGTGTTCTCAATCCCGTTGAGGTTTGTCTGTGATAATCTTGGTAGCGATATGCTCCTGTTGGAAAAATCATACACAGGCATTCACTCTCCCAGACGTGCTCTCCGAGATATAATACATGTGCATGCAATGGATGTTTTAAAATTGATCTCGAAGACATTCTATCATACTGAAGCTTTTAGAGAGGGCCACAAAAGCTGTTAAAGGTGCTCAAAAACGCACTGCAGCACACCTCTCTCTCTCCTGAACCCTGACCACTGTCTCACCTGGACTCAACACCTTTCCATTTAGCAGAGCCTCTCCTGAAACGAACACTTAAAACCTGCCTCTCTCTCTCGTAAAGAAGGTGGGTGACAACTTTGGAGACTGCAGAAACCTTTGCAAGACCTCGTATAACTATATTCAGTTACATGTTAAAGTACCATTTAAACATTTTCACAATAACTGTCTTTTCTGTTAAACATATAAAATAGCTGGGATCTACAACTCTGTGGAATAATGTTTCCTAAAAACACAAATCCAAATTGCTTCAGAGCCAACTGTTCATAAATAAACCATGATGTGCTTAGACCTTTACAGAATACGTAATTCTTCACACCGGACACACCTGTACCAAATCACTTTAGATTCAGCCGCTCATGAATTAATCATCCTGGATATTTCTGCAGAGTGGGTTTTACAGTATGTGCAACATTTTCAATCCAGTCATACTTGCATTTGTGTTCAAGAGACTCAGGCACATTGCACCATATCATGCTCATGTTCTCGTATAAAGACCCCAAGCCACATCGCACTGCATAAGAAGCTGCCTACCAATTTTTTGCAAATATAAAAGGATATACTGTATGCAACTGACCGAAATATGCGGGAGAATAACATTTTTTATTTTTTAAAATCTCTGTACAGTGTAAGAAATACATGACAGACAGATAAATGTAATTACAATAATTTATTTATTGCACAAATGTCAAAGGCAGTAACCTAAATGACGATGTTTTGCAGCCGCAGTCCTCTCTGGTGGAATATAGTAGGTTTTAGTAAGGTTCAAAGCAGAATATGTTGTTATTTGCTGAAAATATTATCCAGATTATCTTCCTCTCTCAGTGAACTCGTGAAGACGCATCATTCGAAGCAGTGTTGCCATTTTTTTAATCGAAAGTAGCTAAAGCCAGCTTGAAAACTTGTTAGATGTCGCTAGATGACGTCATATGTGAATTTGCATATTCATTACATCAGTCTGTCATATTATTTTGCTTCATTGTGGTCACATAAAGTATTTTATGCACCCAAATTCTCAATACAACTGTTTTCATTGATATATTTAACCTAATGGTTTCTGTTGTCAGAAAACAAGATGAATATGAAATATGCCTACTAAACTAGCTCTAATTTACAAGATGCTAATGTGGACTAAATGAAGGTCACCAAATAAAAGCTTGGATTTGGGTGTGTTCCTGTAAAAACGTAAGTAAATGTCAGAACTGTCAGAAAATTATCCTTTAGCATGAGATCACATTGAATTTGAAGCACAAACAAGTTGAACTCATGCTTGAGGACTCCTGCTGCGCTAGTTTTGATGCTGTGTGAATTCCATTGTTGTCTGAGGTAGCTTGCATCAAACTGTAACACTGAGTGAAATGGAAAAACAGTGTGCCGTAATGCATTGATTTAGGCTCATAAAAGCATGAGAAGCTAAAAGCACAATGTTTTTTAAGCAATAGAAGAGCTTTTGTTGGGCAGATTAGAACACCAGTGCTGAATTTCCTCTTGTGTTGTGATATCTGAGGAGAATATACTGTTTGATAAGACACTTGGTGTTAGGGTTGGATAAAAAAAAGGTTATGAAGGACTATAAAGGTCAGGGTTAAAAGAATAGTTCACAGAAAAATGTAAATTTGCTGAACATTTACTCACCTTCAGGCCATCCAAGACTTAGATGTGTTAGTTCAGTGGAACAGATTCTGAGAAATTTAGTGTTACATCACTTGCTCGCTTGCTATGCAGTGAATGGGTGCTGTCAGAATGAGTTTACAGGCTGTGCATTTGTAAGAAACAAATCTATCATACAGAAAAATCAACTTCAAACCTTCACTTGTATAAGAATACAAGTCTATGCCCTTTTGTCTTCTCACATCAAAATTTCTTGTTTAGAACGGTTTTTGCTTTTTGCTAAACAGCACTGCTCCATCTGTGCATATTTCTCTCCCAATCAAGACAAGAACATTTTTTTCAGCAGAGAAAACTTTATTATGAAGATGATGGACTTGCTCATGAAAACACAGCTATTCACTCCACAAGACAATCATCGATGTACTGGAGTCATGTGGATTACATATAGATTATATTTTTATCAGCTGTCATTCTGACAGCTCCCATTCACTGCAGAGAATCCATTGATTGTGGGTGACATAATGCTAAACGTCTCCAAATCTGTCCAACAAAATGAATAAATTCTTATACATCTTGGATGGCTTAAGGGTGAGTACCTTTTTAGACCACAGACAATTTTCAGGCAAGAAAAAAAAAGAAAAAGAAAGAATAAAAAAAGCCAGTTTTCTGATTGAAGAAAGAAATTTTAAAAAGTTAGGCTGAACGGAACATTACTTTAAATCAATGCCATGGAGAAAAAGCAGTGGGCATAAAATTATCCTATTTTAATTCATGTTTAATGCATAACAACACTCTATGGGAGTCTTTTGGATAAATACAGACATTCACAACAAACACAAAAGCATTTGCAAATCCAATTTGCTTGAAAGTTTCTTACTGTACATTAGTGAAGTATTAGCACAACATCGATAATGGTATTCACATGCTTGCACAGACTATTCCCAATGCAACACTGTAGGTTTGATACAGGGAATGCATGATATGGGAGTTTAATTATACGTTTTTTTGGATAGGAATGTCTGATATAATATGCATAAATGTAAATGCATATTATATCATATTTTTAAAAGCTATTAGATACTAAATGGTATTTTAGTAGCAGCATAGTGTAATCATTTTTTATTTCTATTTTTTTTAATGATAGTACCGTTCTCTGTGTAACTTCACACATGTAACAATCCTCAGAATGGTGTGTGTAAGTACAAATGTGTAACAGGACTTTTTGGTCAGGAAAGTGCAAATGTGTAACAGAACTAACAGCACTTTTTGCTAAATAATGTGTTACACTTTATATTAAATAGACAATTGCTATGGATTTAGCATGTATACACTGGTTACAGAGGTGCATCAACTCCACCCACTTTACATATCGCTAAAACTACACCTCCTGATCACCCCCTGTTCCATTTACTCTTACACATACTGCTGTTACAAAATGTATGCAATTCCTGTTACATGACTACTAAGTGAATTGAAAAAAGGGTTGTTACCAATGTCCTGTTACACATTTGTATTTACACACACCATTCTGAGGATTGTTACATGTGTGTAGTTACAGAAATATTACAGCTGTAGATACTGTGTAGCATTGTGTACTTACACTGTGGTTACACACTAGATACGCATCTGGTTACTATGTAAGTACACAGGTATTAGGGACACTTAATATAAAGTGGGACCAAAATCCAAAATGAATTAAAGTTGAAACAAAAAGCAGAAAGTCTTGAATTTATTACAAAGCGATTAGAAATGTATTCACACAATTTAAGTGAAAAATGTATCACATTGTTCTTGATGAGGTCCAAAAATGAGGAGCTAAAGCCACAATTACATGATAATAAATAGCTTTTGAGCAGTGAAATTTAGTTTGATGCACTACAATCACACAACACAAAGTGTAATGAAAGAATTTATGGGTAATTATGTTTTGACACCAGTGATTATTATTCTAAATGAGCTTATTAGAATAAATTCTCTTCTACTGTGAAACATGAACATAAATAAATAAATAATAAATCTTATCACTACACACAGTGGAATATTATAGACTTGAAACAATGAAGCACAGAGCAAACACACACACAAAGTACAATGCGAAATAAATGGATCATCAATATTGAGTTTTTCTTGTCATCCTATTAAAAATTAAACCAAAACACTTGTTCCGTGCATAAATATTGTCTTTCAGCATAGAAAAGCTGCGTTATTGTATCAGCTGTTATACAGTATATCTCAGTACATGAAGCTCATTAATCACTTAAAAAGAGGTTCCATCATTAGGCAGCTGTCAGGCTGTAAAATTCCCAGCATTCTCTCCCTGGCCTGGTTTCCTGTCAGTGATCATCTCTCTCACTGTGTGTGTGTCTCTCACTCTCTCTGCCTGTGGGTAGGTTTAAACATTGGTATGCACAGAGAGCAGTGGAGAGTTGTTCTGCTCTTATCTGCTGTGCGGAAAGACATGCGCCGTAGACGAAAGAGAATTAGGAGAGAAACGGTGTGTAGAAGACTGCAGGTATTACTGAGCTCACATTTGTAATAACTGGCTTTATGCTATTGATTCCATAGTCTAACTTCTCCTTTCCATTCCAAGTCCTCGAGCCAAAGAGATTTGCACAAGCCACACAGAGCAGCTGAAACGACCAATCAGTGACAGTCAAGTCAACTGATAGATCTATCAAGTTACAGAGAAGTTAAAACTAGTATTTGCAGCACAATATTTGACCGGAAGGATAAAAAAGACGGGTATTTTTTTCTCAATTATTCTTGCAAAATTGACTTAATGCTTAACCCTGCAGGGAAATGTGAATTATCCACCAACTGATGGAGTTGAAAAGTTGAAGTGCAAGATAGACTGAGACAGATGGAAAGAGAGAATACACAAAGTGATATCTTTACAATAGATCTTGATGTGAAACACATGGTTCAGAGCTCAGGTTAATTCATATGAAACCAGTTTGGCAATAGATGATAGTTAAGGGAGCATGAGTATTACATATGAATGTTTTTGTATTGGCCTGCCATCCATCTGAGCTGAGGTCTGCTCCGTATTATATAATACAAGTGGAGGGATAAGGCAACGTCTGGCAAGCCCTTCATCAAAACCACCAGTTGCAATAATGAATGAACTGCAGCCATCTGTTGTCAAACCCAGCTTGATGTTGGGCTGATTGAAGAAATCTGTGTTCCTTTGTGTCCATACTACTCCAGACAAAAGCTGAATAATCTCTAAATCTGCACTTAAACTCAGTGGGGTTTCAAATCAGGATTTCAAATCTTTTTAATTACAAAGTTGAATGTATAATGACATGACTCAAGTCATCCTGTGGAACAACTAGAAATTTTATCTAGAATTTAGGTTTGTTTCACAAATATACACTGCCCTCCAAATGTTTGGAAACGCCCCAGAAAAGTGGGGTTTTGGACAATATTGGCATGAATCCTTTTTAAATTGCACTGATAAGGGACAACACAAACTACAATAAAATATTTAATTACATAAACAGTTTATACATAGAGAATACTTCAATTTTCAACTCTTAAAAATATCCACCATTAGCAGCTATTACAGCTCTGCATGATCTGGGCATCCGAGCTGTCAGTTTATTCAAACATTGAATGGATATATTACTCCAAGCCCCCTGAAGGATTGGCCAAAGATGATTCGCTCTGGTTGGACACTTCTCAAGAACATCACGGTCCAGTTCCTTCCATAGTAGCTCAATTGGGTTGATGTCGAGTGATTGGGGTATTAAAAAAAAAAAAATCTTCAATGATAATGTCAAGTTACTTTAATGTATTTGCACCAGAAAATGATAAGGATTTATGCTGATCATCCAAAACCAGACTTTACCAGGGGTGTTTCCAAACTTTTGGAGGGCAGTGTATAAAAAAAAGGTGTTTTTTTTTGTAAGTCTGATAAATTCTCCACCAGATAAACTCATACATCCATCACAGTGTTTAGTGCATTAACATCTCTTACTGAACTGAAACTTACCCCGATATAGCCATTAGGCTGCTATTACTTAGTGCTAAGAAAAAGCAAAAACATATATTTTTTCTCATTATGTATTTGATTTTTGTGTTTACTTCGCATTCATGTATTTGTGGATCTTCACTTCAAGCACCTACGCTTAGGCAATGTAATACTGTGACAAAGAAAATAAAAATACTAACATTACATAGAACAAATGCATTCCACCCTCATGTTTTACTAATGTTTTCAATATGCCCCAGGTCCTGTAATTCTAAGCATCAGCCCTGTGACTGTATAACCACATTAATGTTTTTCTACTATTTGTCTGCAACAAAGACAAGGCTATTGAACAAAACAGACTCTGATCTGAAGTATATGAATAATTCCGAACTAGACAAGAGTTGCCTTTTATTATATAAGGATTCCTTTTGAAAACACTATAAACAGAGTTCATATCTATAAAAATAAATCTTACTAATGAATTTACTGAAACATTAGCTCTGTTCAAAAACCTATTGAGCTGCTTTACAGTCTGTCCTTTTGACAGCATACTAACTGAAAAGGAACTCATTAGTGATGGATTTGAAAAACTCTACATAACTATGAACTTCAAAGCACTCACGCTCCTTAAAGAAAGCAGAGACTAAACTCACAACTGAATTCAATACAGGTCAAAAGAAAATATAGCATTAATTTTACATTTTTAAAATATATATTGTATATTTAAATACCTCCTTCCAGTCTTTTACAAATGAAGAAAATATAAGATAAAGAGAATGCCTCTATTTCATGTTTTTAACGTTACAGAATGATTTTCTAAAGCACTATTTATTTTGGTTTGGTATAACACATTAAAGGCTTAGTTCACCCAAAAATGAAAATGCTGTCATTAATTACTCCCTATCATGTCATTCCAAACCCATAAGACCTTTGTTCATCTTCAGAACACAAAAGATATTTTTGATGATAACAGAGAGCCATCCGACCCTCCATAGACAGCAATACAACTGAACTTATCAAGATCCAGAAAGGTAGCAAGTACATCAGTAAAACAGTTCATGTGACATCAGTGTATCAACCTCTCTTTTGCAACGCTACGAGAATACTTTTTTACGCAAATGAAACCAAAATAAAAACATTTCTCCCGTGACTTACATCTTCCGCCATTGTAAAGCACCACATACTCAAGATTTAACGTAATCAGCTTGTTTACATCCAGGTGAAAGCACGCACATGTGCCTAAAAGAAAGCATACACTTACGCTGTAATGTTCGCTAAAATGGCGGAAGACGTAAGTCATATGAGATGAATGGTTGAGTATATGATTTTATTTTTGTTTTCTTTGCGCAAAAAAAGTATTCTGGTATTGGTGCAAAACGTCTCAGGGTTATGCATATAACCCATGTTCCTTGAAGGAACGAAACACTGCGTCGAGACGCATTTGGGAACGCCTTCTAGCGTGACCGCTCTGAATCTGCTGTAAAATCTGTCTAGATTAAAGTCAGGTGCGGCACCCTCAGGTGACATCACTGA
>JAUMHG010034989.1:0-10016 GCA_032359395.1 Enteromius anoplus
TGTGTGTGTGTGTGTGTGTGTGTGTGTGTGTGTGTGTGTGTGTGTGTGTGTGTGTGTGTGTGTGTGTGTGAGCGTGTCTGAGAGAGAGAGAGAGAGAGAGAGAGAGAGAGAGAAAGCGTGTGTGTGTGTGTGTGTGTGAGCGTGTCTGAGAGAGTGAGAGAGAGAGAGAGAGAAAGCGTGTGTGTGCATGTGTAGAAGTGTCTTAAGTAAGAATCCCCACACAAGGAGGCTTTGGTCTTTTTTTAGCAGTGTTATGTTGAGATGAAGAGGTAATCTTACGTTTAGGGCATTCTTGGCGACCTCCGCCTCAGAACGGCTGTCAAAACTTACAAACCCCACCGGCTGCAGAAACACAAAGAAATCAATGTAAGGAGAAGAAGCTCTTCAAACCGCTCAAAACAGCAGCGACAGATTCATGACTAACTACTGAGATACAAAGATGACTGAGAAAAGTCAGCATGAAATAAATGCAAAGCAAATTTGACTTGTTTGACTATCACACTTCTTTAGTGAAGATACTGAATAGACGTCAACTGATTTTCTATCTGGTCAATGATATTTCCTCTCTGCTATTGACATCAACAACATGTGCTGGCTGAGGTGTGAACCTTGTTTACTAATGAGGACACTCACTTACACACACACTATCAGCACTGTTGGGAAGTAGCTAACATAATTCATTTTTTTCAGTAGCTTGACAGTAGCTCTTCCGCTTTTAAAACAATGTACTAGTTTTAAGCAAATATATATATATATATATATATATATATATATATAGTACTCTAACAACTGGTAAGTAACCTTAAGAACTTTTTTGGCCGCTTTTTAAAAAGAGTTATATGATTACCACTACAATTATCCACTACAAAATATGATGAAGAAACTGATGCAGAGGCAGATCAGAGCATTTAGTTCAGCTTTTCTAAATGAGTCTGAAAAAGATGATTACCTCTTTCCAGCCCATTCTCTGCACTCGGTCGCCACTAAAGATGCTGAGGCAGCAGTGGAAGGCCATTCAATTAAAACCATTTCAAGGACCACTTTTGTCAAACATCAAACCCATTGCAATAAACAGATTAGAAGCATGCAGGCTTCTGACACTATTAAAGACAGACTTGGTGCACGTTGGTTGTGCCAAAATAAACTCTGTGGAATTCTGCATATAATACAATGGATCGTCTCAAAACCTGCATCGAAGAGAAATGGCAGTGGCTTCACACATACCAAATGAGCGAAGAGATAAACTGCAGTTTTCCTCATGCAGTCCATGTTTCAAGAGAGTCAGAAAATGAAGGTGAAGCTGTCACAGGCAGCTAGTTCTCCAGGAACCAGGAGCAGATTTTGGATGAAGAGGACAGATTTAACCTGTTAACTGTGCCCCCTTCTCTCTGTGGGCCCCTATAAATTAACATCACTTTACTGAATTAAATCCTAATCTAATCTAGTATATCGTCGGAAAGGTCTATGACTGCTAAATAACTATTTTACCACTTGTTTGTTTAAAAGAATTATGCAGGAAAAGTAATAGATTCATATATGACAAGAGTTAACTACAGAATCTAAATCATATCAGGAGTTCAGACCTTTGTATTTTTAGTTGCCCTTTTCCCATCACACTTTAGAAATCATAAGAAATTCTAGATTAGTTGAAAACTTAAAATCTCTTAAAAGTTTAGACGTTCAACATAATGTCTATGTTCAAAAATGTGAATGAGAGATTAAATCAAAACCCTGTTGAAAAACCCCACTGACTCTGGGACGATGGTTTTTGACTACAAAGTGACATCATAGTTTCTTCACTCGGATACATTGCATTGTTTTGAATACCAAATATATTACTAAAAAAACATTGCAGTTCTTATTCAGTTATTTTTAATATACGTCTTTCTGGAGGGAAATGTAGTTTCAATGGGCCTAGCTACTTTTTCAGAAGAACAGCTTAACTATTTTAATTAATGAGTATTTTATGAGCTTGTAGCTCATCGACAGACAGTTTAGAAAAAAATCCCTATCTCTGAATATCTGTGACCCTCTCATAGACAGTGGTTTTCATTTTAATATAATGATGTTTTCTAACCCTAAAATGTCCTCATTATCACACAGGATGTGTGTCTCCACTTCCTCCATGCTTTTGAAAGAGTTAAGAAGCATTTCTAAAAATACACACACTTCAAGAATTGAAAGCTTCACAAAGAGAGAAAGAAAGAAAGAAAAGTAGTACATGAGGAGTACATGTATTTTGTAGTATTATTTGTGCACAATGCATATTTGTTATTAATTAGCCTAAAATGTGTGTGTATGTCACTTTTATTGAGGGTTTTGTAATATTGCCCTTCAAATGCTAAATATTTAAAGTATACTTGCAATAGTTCCACTTTAGCACAATCAGATATACTAAATATGTTTTTATTTGGACTTCAGCACAATTAAAGTGCATTAAGTACAATGTTAGTGTTTCCAATTTAGCAGACTTTAAGTATATTGGTTTATTAAGTGCATAAATATGAAAACGTATTTGTAGTATACTAAAGCATGAAATAAATGTATTTCAAATACATGCAAGTATATTTATTTTTCACTAAGGCTAACATGAAATAATTCTATTTTTTTGTTCATTTGTTACATCGCAGGAGCATTTCAAACAAGATCAGAAATAATAAATAACATAATCTGTACAGGACCTGAACTGAACATCCATCTTACAACCTTATAGCACCCTAGCAACACCCTAACCACCACTCACAACACCCTAGCAACCACACAGCAGCATCTTGGCACACTGACTGTATCTTAGGAGCTTCAAGCTTTATAAACGACTTTATAACTTTTGCCACACTTTCTCAAGTCATTATCACAATGGTCTTTATAAGTTTCTCTTATGTAATTAAGTGTTGTGATTGTGTTTCTAATAAAACATCTGAAGGGAAAAGTGAAAAGGGCTCATTAGGAATATTAATGAGGAATCATATATTTCTCACCTGTTTGGAGGTAAATTTGATTAAGGACCCTTCATAACCCTAAAGAAGAGAAGCAGAAGTTAAGTAATTTCGTTTATGGAAGGAAAACACAATATGTTTCTCTTGTAGCAGAGGTGGACAAAGTACACAACTCCATTACTTGAGTTAAAAAAAATTGAAAAAAAAACTTAAAGTTGTTAAGACAGAAGTATATGAGAACTATACATATATATATATATATATATATATATATATATATATAAACACTGTGTTTTAGACACAACAGCTCTTCTGTGGCTTCAAAGGTATTACTTTCATTTACACAGTTTATCAAAATCAGACAATATTGTGTCTAATATATACCACACTATAGAAACCAGCAGCTGGTTCAAGAATTGAGAAATGACTCAAGTACAGATAGGGAAAAGGTGTTCTTACACACAGTAATCATGTACTGAATATCTGTCCACCTCTGTCTTATGGATTCAGACACGCACCTGAAAAGGTCTGAATAACAGGTAAAGCTCCCTGGGTTTGATGTCCAGCGGCAAACCACTGACAAACAGAGTCCTGACCTATAAATGAGAAGAAAACTTCTATGCATCTGATCTTCAACGAGTTATACACAGTATTACAGAGAGTTTATCAGTATTGATACAGAACTATCAGAAGACAATCTGAGGAGAACAGAGAGATCTTTGACAGTAATTAACATCAATTTATCGCTGCACTGAGTCAATTTAAAGTATCTTACCTCTTCTCCAGGGCTGCTGGGCTCATTCTCGCGGTTATTGTTCATTCTGGAGCAGAAATATGAAATTATAATCATGAGCTTGTGCAGCGCGTCTGTCTCCTCGGCGCGCTCCCGCGGTCAAACGCGCGTCACAGCGGCGTCGTGTGCGTGCTTATGATGTTTTTTAATATTGAAACGTGAGTAACATTTAAACTCTTTTTGTCTCTAGTAAATCAAACGCTCATTTATGCATTTATAAAATGCGGTTGGTGATAAGAACTACAAGTATCCCACAAAAACGTAATATAAATATAACTCTAAGAGGAAACACAAAGTGTACATAAATATTGCAGAGTAAGTGTCAATTCCCATCAGAAGTTCAAACTCTGATGCAAAGGTCATCTGTCAAAAGAGTTTAGCTGCCCTTTATTACCCACAGACTCGCGAGTTTGCTATTTATACACTGTCGTACTCAAAACCAGTAATAAAACTTAATCTTCTATATTATTTATTATTTATATATATATATTTAGTATGTCTTCAAAAGTTTTTTTTTTTTCCCCCCAACATCTTCTTGCAATATTTTACAAAAAAAAAAAAAAATCAAGATAAAGTGTTATTTCGGCTTTTTAAGACAATATTAGCTCGCTTTACCGTCCCGTATCTCAGACCTCCAATACATCGGAAATTAGCAGCTTTTGAAGTAGAGAGTAAAGAAGACACTTTCTCGTTGTTTCGAAGTAAATCTTGACCTAGTAGGTGAGCTATTTGATCTTAAAATGGGAGTTGTCACTGAAAAGTGAGGAGTTTGCATCCACGTCTGTTATTTGGCGCCACCGTGTGGAGAAGACAAGAATCACAGAGATCGTGAGACTCCAGACACACTTGAAGGAGCTTTTAATGTGTCCTCAATAACTTACAACACAAGCTGTGACACTCTTAATACACAATCTAGAGCAAAGAAAAGAGGCTCAGCTTCTGGCCGGAGTGGAGCTGCCTTTCACCGTCTTCTTCAGATGATGATAATTGGGCAGGATCTTCATCAGGAAGTCCAGCTGCAACGTTTGAGGCTTAAAAGGACAGAGATGGTCAGAAAAACTGTGTGTGTGTGTCATAGACTGTGAAAAACATGGACGTAGTGTCCGTGGCATCACTCGTAAGGTTTCTGAAAATAATTTTTGCTCAAAGTAGGCAGAACCCATAGATATATATATATATATATATACTGACTAGATGTGCCTTGGGGCCTCTAAGCATAGTCAACATCGCCGCCATCTTGTGTCCGGGATCTGAAGGAAGCGCATCGATGTAATATGATGGTAAGATGTTGGAAATTTGTCCACACAATTGTTTCATTGTAGTCTGTAAAGTTATTTTTCTCATAAGTTCATGTCTGTTACTGTTCATGGTGATGACCACAAAGTTAATGTTATCCTATGAAAGCAAGAGCTAGGTAACGTTAACTTATGTTAATGTAAGTTGAAGAAAACCAACGATAAATATAATATAAATCGCAAGATGGTGAAGGGTTGCCTAAAGTTTGTGTCAGTGTTCACACATCACAGACTTTCCTTGACAATGGTCAGTGTGGACGCTTTTATTGCTATGGTTAGTTATTGCTGTCGTCCTTCCTGTTGAATGAATGCTCTCACGTGGCTATGTCCCTTGAAGTACACTACAAAAATGCTATGGACTTTTGGATTTCTTTTGTTTGTTAATTCTCAAGTGATAAACAGAGGCGTCAGTCATGCAATCAGGAGAGAGCGGGGGGTTTGAGCCAAAAGACTGCACCGTACTGTGCAGCTGTCATTTTCGTTTTGTGCGTTGTAGAACAAATTAATTAGTTATGTAAGTGTGTCTAAGTATTGTATATGATATATCACAAATTTATGAGTAAAATAATGAATTAATCTATGTTCTATTATAAATATATGTCTGACATTTATAATAAACCAAACAGCTTCCAAATCGGTTGAAAATTAAGCAAATTAAGGTGATTTTAATCGTTGATAGTTCTCTGCCAATGTTAAGTAATGCAGAGTAGACACGGCTTCCCCGACACAAGATGGCGGCCGTGTTAACGCATCGTTCCTGTGGATAGCAGCGTCAGAGGGCGCATCTAGTCAATATATATATATATATCTATGGGCAGAACCATGTTGGAATCGCGTCACTCTCGGTATTGAAAAAAGGCAAAAAGGCGGGAGCTGGATGATAAAACCACACCCACCTAGCGCGACAGTGTTGACAGCCGCGGCAACCCACCTGTCACTCACGTTGCCGCACCCTTAATTATACTGAAGTTTAAGAGTTCATTTAATTTAAAAGGATGAGTTATAACCCCCCCCTTATCTACTCTATAAACAAAACATTAAATTACATTAAATAAAGACAAAATCATTAGTGAATAAATAAAATAAGCTTATGAAAGAAAAACTAACATATCAAGTGAATGAATCATCTTATACTGACACGACTGACAAAAACAAACATGTTTGCGTAAGCAGGTGAGAGAAGATCACGCACAAGAATAATCGCGCGCAGATGATATATGTGCACACGAGGGTTTGAAATGAGGGGTTGGCTTCACGAGAGAGAGCAGGAGGTTGCCGCTCGGTCTGTGTGTCTGTGTCGGTGCAAGTCTGACTTTGTGTGTGTGACTTCTGTTACCTGTGGTCTCTCAGTCTGCACACGTCTCAAACACTCCGAGCCGTAGATCACTGTGTTTTCTGGAATAACTTCGCAGGTGTTCACAGCACAACACGCTCCTACGATACACCCGCTGCTGAGAATCACACTTCGGCCCACCTCCGCTGGACACACACACAAATTAAATAGCCAAACTATATATTTTTTTATTTGCCTTTTAAAAAAAAAAAAAAATGTTGTGTGTGTTTTCTGGGGTCTCTCTCTTCATAGGTGTAATGGTGTTTCTACTGTACAGACAGTATGTGGTACCCCTTACAGGAAACTACTGAAGCCGACACGCTTCGACACTCACCTTTAGACTCAATGACGTTGTTGTCACCGATTTTCAAGGCATGAGACACTAAAAAAAACAAACTCACGTCAGCCTGAGCAGAAGCTTCATGATGAGACAGAAGAAAGGCAGACGTACCACAGCCAACTTCAAAGACGTTGTTGATGCCGATGCTCATGGTCTTAGGCTCGATGTCCTCGGCGTCCGGAAGGATGTTCTCAGGAAAACTGCACAAAAACATCAGGGGCCTCATGTACAAAGACTTGCGTAGAATTATTACTAAAACATTGCGTACGGACAAACCTGGAAATGTTTGTACGCACAAAAACATTCAGATGTATGAAACACATATTCTTTTTGTACATCCGAATTAACGTGAAATTGAGCGCACATGCACGAGCGCTAAACCCCGCCCTGCCTCCTCCCCCGTATAAATATGATAATGACTCTACTTCAGAAAAAAAACTAAAAATCAATGGCAAAAGCAAACAAGCAAGAAGAGAAACTTCACAGAATGTGAATTGGAGGTGCTCCTGTCGGTGAAAAACTGTGTTATTTGCAAGTTTGTCCTCCGGAATTAATAACAAACGAAAGAAAAAAAGAAGAAAAAAAGCATTCAGAGGAACGTGATCTTGATATACAATCACTTAAATGAACAGAGCTTTGTTTTCAATTAGAAAAAAAGACCATTACGAGGGGGGATTAGATCCCGCTTCCTCAAAACACTAATCATTTATGCTGCCGCGAGACCACAGGATCTGTACTTTATCATGTATACTTTATATATTGTTTATATTTTAAATTAGTATGTTGGCTACATTGATTTTATTTTAGGCAAGTCGTGATGATTTGAAAAGGCATCAGCTTTTCTGCCGCTGGTCGTTGCTTTTAAAAACAAAAACCTAACGTTATTTAACAAACGAAAATATTCCAAACGTTTTTCTAAATTGACTTAAAAGAAAAACGAAACAAAATATAATCATTTTGCTATTACACACAAAACTAAACTATTTTAATCGGCAGTAGTTAAAGACTGTTCAGAGCAGCAATATTTCCATTAATGCGTTTACATGTCTGAATATTTAAAATCGGCCTCCTATGTTAATACAATTATGCTTTATTATTATTATTTAAATTATTATTTAAAGAATAAATGCAAAATATGATCATATTTCCATAAGAGTGTCACTAAATTAATGCCAACCATTTTTGAAGACTAAAGAGAGGAAGTGATCATGATGAAACATCCAATCATTTGGTATCTCTGAAAAGCCCTGAATGAGCTCTTTACAGGACGTCCAGACTGAAAACTGTGACATGTAGAGTCTGAAATATGAGAGTGATCGTGTTAGGAAGACTTGGATTAAATCATGTTGCTTTCATGAAGTCTTTATGAACTGTGAAGCGCTGAGAGAACTTTGAAAGGACAGAACAGAAATCTCTGCATTCGTTCAGAATTAGGGAAGCATTAGACAGACTTTAGCTTCTGTGGCGCATGTCGTGTCACGGCTGCTTTAAACACGTCAGTGTGTTCAAAGAAAACATCAGCAAAACTATAACAATCAGTCAAATAAATATTCTGCAGTGTGACTATCGTGGATGCACACAAGCCGTTATCTAATGAGTGTGTTTTCTCCCCTCTTCACAGGTTTACAGCACATCTCTGGAGTCTTCTTCAGATCTGAGCTGTGAGGGACCAGCTCTGAAACACTGACAGCATGTCTTCTGTATTGTTCTTGTTAATCAGCCTAACAACGAAAGAGCTGGTTGTTTAATAAAGCGCTGACCTGTTGATGATCAGGGCCTGCTCCTCGATCAGGTTCCCTTCTCCGATCACGATGGGTCCGGCCTCTGCCACGATCCGAGCCTTTGGGTGGACAACGGTCCTCGCTCCTGAAACACAGAATAAAACACTTCCCACATTAACACATTAACAGCACTAACCTTCCTGGATTCTGTGTTTTGACTGGCGTCGTCCTGCAACACCAGACCGGCCAATCAGAGGACAGGAAAACAGCTGTCTGTCTATACAAGTCATCACTGAAAATACTGAAGCCTCGCTTTAATGTGAGTGAACGTACCGATGGTCACGTCTCCTCGGATGTCGCTCTCCACACACACGACTGCGCCAGCCGCGATCTTCACACTAAAACACACACGACATCAGCTTTACACACAGTTTCTGAATCACATCATGCAGGTTAGGGTCTCTCAGTTATGATTCTCCTGTGATGAGACAGTTAGGAAACACTGGATCAGGAACGAGTGTGTGTGATTAACACACTGACTGAAGCTCAGCAAACAATCAGTTATTCAGTAGACTAATAAAGAAATGACCGTCTGCAGTCAAACATCACTTTATTATCTTGGGCTGCTGGACGAATCCCTGCTAACAGATATAATCATGATATTCCTGACAGATACACACTGGTTCAGGAACAGTTAGGCTAGTGTGTATGACACATTCACTAAACTCCAAATAAACACTCATTCTTTATCTGCAAATAATGACTCTGACGTCATGTGATCATCTGAAGGGCTCTCAGTAGGGAGCATCTTCATTCGATGAATTAAACTAACCCTAACAAAGAAATCTGCTAACTCAGGATTATTGAGAGTTTGAAGATCAATCGGAACATTAACATCCTGATTATAATAGTAAACTGCTACTGCTCTTTTCTATAAATAATGCGTGTAAATAAAGAAAAAGGTATAATTTCTTGATATCTCAGTTTGACGTTTGCCCGGGTGTGTCCGCTTAAACATGTCTTGTTTAGATTGTTAATGACACACAAACCACATTACGGGCATCTTCGCATTCGCGAGATTTATCCGTGAAAACACAACAAACCGCTGTTTACCTTTTCTGCCCGGTTTGTTTTGCATTCGGATCCGCCATCTTCACTCGCTCGATGACGTCACAGCTCGACAGAGAAGCCTGGCAGCGATGACGCGTGTGAGCGATCGATGATGTCTGTTCAGAGTCTGAGAATCCACTCCCCTCACACACACACACACACACACACACACACTCATCTTTTTGAGCCATCAACGTGGCAATAATTGTGTTATTAATTAATTATTCAAAACATTCCAAGCACCACAGAACAGTTTTTGTCTTTCACATTAAATACGTAAGAAATAACGACGGGCCGTTGAATTGTTAGAAAAATAATTTTATAATTTATAAAGAAAACTAATAATATATTACATGTCATACAATTATACACTCAACAAAAATATAAACGCAACACCTTTGTTTCTGCTCAGATTTTTCATGAGATGGACTTAAAGATCTTAAATTCATTCCAGATACACAATATTACCATTTCTCTCAAACATTGTT
>JAUMHG010035049.1:0-56316 GCA_032359395.1 Enteromius anoplus
ATTATATCCTATCGTTAGTATCACAAGTATTGCATAATAGAAGTTTTTGTTTTGATGAAGAACCACAGGTCGCTGTGGTTTTTTATTGGGTAAGTAAAGCTAATTTATCTAACACTATGTCAAAGTTTACAGTGCTAAACAAACCAGGATGAAGAGGTTTAGGATATTGTAATTGATCTCCGTTTCTACCTACCCAAGCATAACCACTATGCTCATCGTTAAGAGTAGGTACAAACTCAGCATCAACACTACAAAATAATGTGTTGTAGGTAAAACTTTCGTTAGTAAATTTTTGAATTGGTATAAGTTTTGAGTCAGGCCATATGCCTATTTCTTCAAGACATTCACGCTCCGCAGCTTGTAGTAATGTTTCATCATTCTCAACACCGCCACCAGGCAATCCCCATACTCCAGGATGCTTAGTATCGTTACGCAGGAGATAAAGAAAACGGTCTGTTGAACGTGACCAAAAGAAAATACCTATAGCTTGTTTCATGTATCTACTTATCAGATAAGAACAACGCTATTAAATAACGATGTTCCAACTTCCTTGGTCGTACCAACCTTCCCATGCCTTCATCCAAATTCCTTCAGCCCAGCGATATTGAATGTTAGTGTTTAAGTTAGTAACATATTGAATATCAGTTAATGATACGGCATCGAATGATAAGAACCAACGATCATAATTACCATCATATTCAATAATACTATCACTGTTTATTAACGATACCGGATTAGCATCTACATCATTACTATCATAGAACTGTCCCCAAGTACTACCTATCCAAATATTAGTTTTAAGATATGTACCTTTAGGTATCATACGACTATTGAATACAGGATTACCATCACCTACTGTAATGAATATACCGCCTTCATCTTCGCCTATTGTTTCAACTGTAGTGTTAGGTGGTAAGTAAGATAAACCATATTGGTCAACAGCAGTTAATTGAGTTCCTACTTCAAATGGTTGCTCTGGTGTTCCTTCAGGTAGATATACTATATATATTTTAACAGTACTATCAATACCATTACTAGCTGGAGTTTCAGTAGCAGTTTTTAATAACAAGTAATTGTCACTGCCTATTTCATTTACTACTAGATAACGTTGTCCATTAGCAGCGTTAGGTAATCCATTTCCAGGAGTTTTCACTTGAGGATCAATAATCATATCTACTGCGGCTAAAGTATTTTGCGGTAGTGTATCTACGTCAATATTATAAATCATTAATCTATCATCTGTAGGATTAAATGCTATAGTACCTACAATTTCATGTCCTAGCCATGGATTCTCAATACGTATCTGTGAAATACCAGGACGAATAGTACCATAAGCATTGATGACAGCTTGCCAATATACTGCTGTATCAGGATTAGGTGGAAGCTCAGTAGCATTACTCAGTGGAGGGTCTGGATATAATGGTTGTGATGCTGGTAATATCTGTAACTGATTACCAATTAATAACAACTGATATCCATATGGAGTAATCTTTTCTCTAGTACCTAATAATAACGCATCATCTGTCATATCAGTTAAGGCAGCACCTTTATAGATACTAGCAATAACTTTGTGAATTATACCTAACTTCTCTACTTTAATAGGTGAGCTTACCCACACAGGCATATAGAATTTCCATGTAGTAATATTAATAGGATTACCCGTACCTACAGGAATAGTTCTTGAACTCCAAGTTAAACCATCTTGATATAGAACGCTTAATGAAGTCCAGTCAATAAAGTTATCAGTACTTTGAACTTCTAATGAAGGATTAAACAATACAGCTAACTGCTCAAAAATTTCATGATGTTGCTGTTCGTTACTAGTCCAAATATCTAACGTCATGCGTAGTGTATATGGCACAGGCATTAAACGATTAATAGTAAACGCATCACCTTGTGTAGTCTCATATTCACGTGTAACAGGGTTATATGTGCGTTGTCTTACTCCTAAGGTATCTACAAAATATGGGTCTTGTGTTCTTGTTTGGTCATAGTCTACACCTGAAATGTAATAAGTCATCATTGGGCATGAAGGCATATTAGAGGCACTATTATTAGCAATAATAGTAGCAGCATTACGTGACGCATCACCATACATAACAGGCACACGTTGATAGATAGGATTGCCCAATGGATCTTGCCCACGGGTAACATTCCAATCTGAAAAGATACGAGCAAACTGAATTACAAATCTGCGTAACTGCGAATCATAAAAAAACGAAGCCATTTATTTCCTTTAATCTGGTTGAATGCGTAATGCTTGTGATAGACTTTGGCGACTTGGTATAGTGCCGCCTGAGGTAGTGGCAACAACATTACTATTATCAATGAATGTACCTAATTGTGTTTCTGGTAATACACCACCTGTTGTTTGCGCTCTTACATTCTCACTAATCTTAATCCAAAGCAAGCCATCCCATCTAAACAATTGCTGTGGCAGATAATCTGTGCGTAAGAAGTAATCTCCTATTTCTGGGAATAGTGGGAATGTAATACCCATTCCAGTAGGCTCACCATTAGGTGCTGCCGCTGTTCCTGCTAAGTAACCTACGGTGTATCCAAATGTTCTTGGTGAAGAACGCTTAATAGTAATAAATCTAGGATCACAGTCAGCACGATAATCCATCTCAGGTGTTACAATAGGTCCTCCAGGAACATCTGGAACTTGATCAGCCTGACTATAAGTATTATCTGCTGTACCATATGGACCTGTTACGTCACCTAAGGCACGTGCTGATAGAACCATTTCACCTTCTACTGCTCCTGAACCAGAGTCTGTTCTTTCAGGTCTAATTTCTGATGTTGATAAATTCATTCTAACAAACTTATCGATAGTTTCATTTATATTGAAACCACCATCAACTGTCATATCCCAAATACTTTGTAACGCAGCAGCACTAATACGAATAACTGATGAGCTATTAGTAAATGCTTGATTTCTAATAATTTCAACAGTGGCTCTAGCGGTATCAGGAGCTCCTGATATAACTTGAATATTTACTGGAGGCTCTGGTACGTTATCAACATTAGTAGGAACAACATAAAGTTGACTACGGTCGTAACCACTTAGTGGTGTTAGACGTTTAGCTTCAGCAATAGCAGCATCATTGATTTCGATATTCTTATTGTAAGTAGAGATAATATCTTCAAGTTTGAGTTCGCCGCTTGGTTGCCAGTAAGTAGTATCTGTGGGTAATGTTCCAGGAGGAATAGTTGTACCATTTGGACTAGCACCTGTTATTTCATAAATCTTATTACCATATGTAATAGTATAAGTTTGTCCTGGAGGTATAATATAAGTCTTATTCGGATCCCACTGCCCTAACCAGTTATCTTGATTAATAGGTTCAGTAAGTATCTGTGTAAATTCTTCGCTATTAACTAGCGGTTCAGCTTTAATGCGCCATAAGTGAGGCCACCATGTAGGTGTGAAACCTTCGCTAGCATAGTTAGCATCTGTTATTTGATAATATCTGCGTAATCCAATTGGTATAGTTTCATTTAATGGATGAAAGTCAGTAAGATGTGGCAATTCGAATACATCACCTACCATCAATTTTCTGCCTATTAGGTCAATCATCTCATTGTAATGAACAGTGACAAAAATAATGTCATTGTTTAAGAATAAGCCAAATTGAGATAAGTCAAAGTCTAGGTTAGCTGTGTTATAATGCCCTCGAATTCGATAGATGTTATCTTCATATTTTCTATCACGGTTTTCTAACCATAATAAATCTTGTATTTTGGTTACAGCAGTTTCTTGTATATTAGGCTGAGTTAAATCAATAGAGCCAGTTACGGTCTGCGGTCCCAGATATTTGTGAATGTACAGGTCAGTACCGCCAACAACAAACTGTTCTTTGATAGTTCTATCAAAAAATGTGTAGTCTCGGCTTTTTTCTGGTCTGTATAACGATAATCGTGGCATGGGTATTTCCTAGATAATGTATTTATCGTGTAAGATTGAGGTCAGATAAACTAGCCAAATTTGCTTGACTCTAAATACGGACTATGCTAGAATAGCTACATTACTAACTATTATGGAGCCCAAAATGGTCGCCAAAACTAAGTCAAAAACGCAAGTTGTCATTAAAGAAATAAAGCCCCGTGATGAGGACGCTAAGTATTTAGGTCCTGAACCTGTTTGGGCTGCTCAGCCTGAGCCTGAGATTCGTCAAACTATGATGACTAAAGCCTTTAACTGGTATAATCGCTTTTGTGATAAAAAAGACTTCAAAGAGTTCCTAAATCATTATCTAGTTATTAACGACCGTGAAGCTGAAGCTAAGCAGATTATGCGTGTTGACGAATCAGCAATAGTTCCTACTTATGGTAGTGTTGCTAGAATGTCATTACGTGGATTTGTGTTATCAGAAAAAGAACAATATCAGCTAAACAGCGAAGTTGTTAGATTGATATCAACAATCACTGTTTCTAAAAAAGAAACCACTGAGGATGATGAAGTAAAATCACATCGCCCTAACATACAAGAAATCATGCGTGATAAAGCACGTGAAGCTGGTGGAGAAATTGATGGTATGTGGGACGATTTTATCAACGCTGCTGCCCCTACTAAGTTTGACTACAAGTTTATTGATGAAGTAGCTAAGCTGAATGTTCTACCTGCTCATATTCCCCTACTTATGACAGGTTGGAAAGAACGTGCTGTTGAAATCTATGAAGCTATTGAAGGTAAAGATGCTCAACTAAACGAAGCATACAATCACTATAGCAAAACTCAGCTTAAAGCAATGGCTAAGTTTTGTGAACAAGTGATGGCAGAATTAGAATCATATATCACAGTTAAGAAAACACAGAAATCTCCACGAAAAAAGAAAGCTATACCTGTGGAACGTATTGTTCAAAAGTTAAAATTCTTAAAAGATTTCGTTGATGTTGAAGCTAATCTAAAACTTGAATCAATATCTCCTACTAAACTACATGGTTGTAGTGAGGCGTGGGTATATGACACAGCTAAGCGTAAACTTCATCACTATGTTGCTGATGATTTAGTAAAAACTCTATCAGTAAAAGGTAACTCATTGTTAGGTTTTGATGCTCGTCAAAGTGAAATCAAAACTTTACGTAAACCAGCATTACAACTTAAAGAGATAATGGGCAGTAAACCTGCTGCTCGTAAGTATTTCAAAGAAATTAAAGCAACTGCTACTCAACCTAACGGTCGCTTTAACGATAATCTTATTATTTTAAAGGCATTTTAATGGAAAACAAAAAAATAGACTTAGACAAATATACTGAGTTTGTAGAAGCTGTTACTTCACAGGAAAGTAACGATTTAACTACATTCATCAACTCACTAGATAGAGTAGATGCTAACTATGAAACATTTGATGGTCCTGATAAGCCTGCTCGTCATGGACCTGATATCAATGTTCCATTGTTACTAACAGCAGCACTAGGATTAGCAGCAGAAACAGGTGAGTTTTGTGAGATACCCAAAAAGATATTCTTTCAACGTAAGCCACTGAGCGAAGAAGCATTGTTTCACATGCAGCGTGAACTAGGTGATGTAATGTGGTATTGGATTAACGCTTGTCGTGCGCTAAATTTAGATCCTAACGCAGTCATCAATGAGAATATTAAGAAGCTAGAGTCACGTTACCCTGGTGGTAAGTTCGATGCTTATCAGTCAGAGAATCGCAAAGAAGGTGATATTTAAACTTTAAAAAGTTTTTCAATTAACCATGCCGCCGGGTCGTGTTCGCCCGGCATTTTTGCCTGATTAAAGTCTGACATGTATTTGTGATGATTGTTATGTAAGCCCTCACCAAACATATATTGTAAAAACTTGTTGTTATAACTATTATCATTAGTATCATAATTCTTATACGAACCAGGAACACTACCTGTATGAGACAAATAGTTACTTACTGTATTGGCTTTGATGATACTGAAAGCAGCAGGGGCAAGTAAAAAGAATATCAAGAATTTCCAACTAAGCAGACCTACTGCTATAACTAAAGCTGTCCAAACATTAAAATAATTTTTATGAATCCACATTGTATCACGTTGACGAATCAAATGCTTAGGTAAAGGATAGGTATAACTTTGTTCCTTCTTACGTAAAAATAATCCCCATAAAAATACTGAATTAAAGAATCCTAAATTAGGTCCATGAACATCTAACTCAGTATCACTATTTTGATGATGATATAAATGTAGTGAACTCCAAGATACTGGTGAACCCTGCCCGTTCAAAATGCTTATAAGCAAGAATAGCTTGTGTCTTAAAGGTCCTGTTTTGAATGAACTATGTGTAAAATATCGGTGTAAGACAATACTAGTGCCCAAAAAAGCTAGAAAGTAGCCTTGTAGTACACTAGCTACTAACCACCAACCCATACCATCGACAATTGCCAGGTATATTCCCACGACCGTAGCCATAAAAAACGAAAGATAAAGGGTTCTGTATTTTGCTATGTAGCTCATGTTAATATTTATGTGATAAATACTCGTAGGAGATATTACAATGCCCATACAGAATCTAAACACCCTAGACAGTCTTGTTAGTCCTGACAATATTCAGGGATTTTCATATGACCAAGCTAAAGAAGCGTTATTTAAAAACGTTAGATTACGTTTAGGTGAAGGTATCATTGATATAGAACTAGATCCTGAGCATTATAATGCTGCGTACAACTATGCGATAGCAACTTATCGTCAAAAAGCAACTAATGCTTATGAAGAAGCGTATCTATTGTTAACCGTTTTGAACAATCAAACTACATACACACTTCCACAAGAAGTAATGACTGTTAGAGAATGCTTTAGACGTACCATTGGTTTAGAAACAGGACCAGGAGCAAGCTCATTTGACCCATTTTCCAGTGCTATTCTAAACACTTATCTACTAAACTACAATACTGCTGGTGGTATGGCTACATACGATATGTATGCGGGCTATGTTGAACTAGCTGCTCGTATGTTCGGTGGATTTTTAATATACCAATGGAACCCAGTATCTAAAAAGATTCAGTTTGCTAGAGACTTTAAAGGTACAGGTGAACAAGTTCTTATCTGGTGTTATCAACAAAAGCCCGAAATCATGTTATTACAAGATCCAGGCGCAGCTAACTGGATAACTTCATGGACATTAGGACAATGTAAAATCATCATAGGTGAAGCACGTGAAAAGTTTTCTACTATCCCAGGTCCTGGCGGTGGTAGTACTTTGAACGGTACTGCTATGAAAGCAGAAGGTACTAAGATTTTGGAAGACCTTCTAGTCGAACTCAAAAACTATCAAGACTGGTCAACCCCGCTTACTTGGGTTCAAGGTTAAAATATCCATATCGCTTGCTATCTTACTAAGTATGATATACACTAATCATCAAAGGAGCAGCAAACTAATGATAGTATCCGTATCAGGTCTAATCGGTAGTGGTAAAGACACCATTGCTTCATATCTAATTAATTTTCATCACTTCAAAAAAATGAGTTTTGCGTCAACTCTAAAAGACGCAGCAGCAGCAGTATTTTCTTGGGATAGAGAAATGCTTGAAGGTTCAACTGCTAGTTCACGTGAATGGCGAGAGCAACGTGACGATTGGTGGAGCAGTAGACTAGGCATGGAAATAACCCCTAGATTTGTGTTACAAAACTGGGGTACTGAAGTCATGCGTAATCACTTTCACCCTGAAATATGGATAGCTAGCTTAGAAAATAAGCTGCGTGAATGTAAGGATAATGTAGTTATTACAGATGCTAGGTTCTTTAATGAGCTGGACGCTATCAAACGTTCAGGTGGAATCACTATGCGAGTTAAGCGTGGTATTGATCCTGATTGGTTTAAAGATGCTGCTAATGCTAATCTAGGTCCTAAACATATAGGATGGGCTTTGGGCAGAGATAAGCTACAAAAACTAAAGATTCACCCTTCAGAATACTCGTCGGTGGGATATAATTACGATCATATCATACAAAATGCAGGTACAATTGACGAATTGTATAATGAAGTAGAAGGTATTATTAGTCAGGCTTCAGATCACCCTGACGCCAAACTGCGTTTCGCCGCCTAACTACCTCAGTACAGCACAAGCAAATACTACGCAGATTGTGTAAAGCACTATTGTTCAAGTTACCGTCAATGTGATATACCACAATCTGTGCTGAGTATTTTGATTTAAACCCACATAAATCACATATTGATTTCTTTACGTACCCATTTAACTGCCATCTAGGTTTTTGTTCTGGTAACTCTTTACCTAAACGATGACAAACAGCGCATTTACTACGAAAGTATCGCTTATCATTTCTGTAGTAAGCAGGAGCCCTAGGGTTAATTCCGCATACTTTACATATAGGTCTAGCTGTCATGCTTGTATTTAGTATCGATTCTACTAGTAGAGCCTAGATTTTTTCACCAAACAGATAAATATCATTATGAAGTTTTCAGGTGTATAACCTCATAATATATTTAAAGGACAATAAAAATGGCACTAGTATCTCCAGGCGTAGAAGTCACAATCATTGATGAAAGTCAATACTTACCAACAGCAGTCACATCAGTTCCTTTCATCTTGTTGGCGACGGCGCAAGATAAAGCTAATGGATCCGGCACTGGCGTAGCTCCAGCAACAACTAAAGCTAATGCTAATAAACTATTCACAGTTACAAGTCAACGTGATCTTGTAAGCTTATATGGTAATCCATTCTTCTATCAGACAACAGATGGTACCCCAATTCAAGGTTACGAGCTTAATGAGTACGGATTACTTGCTGCTTACTCATTACTTGGTACTACTAATAAAGCTTTTATTCTACGTGCTGATATCAACTTAGCAGCACTAGTAGGACAAGTTACTCGTCCAACAGGAGCTCCAGTAGATGGTACATTCTGGTTAGATACTACTAACTCAACATGGGGCATCCAAGAGTGGAATGTTCAAACTGGTACATTTACTAATAGAGTACCTATCGTCATTACTGAGCCTAGTCAGACTGTACTAGATCCTGGTTTTGGTCCGTTTTCAGCTTACGTTCCTAGTCAAGATGTTGGTAATATTGGTGATTATGCTATAGTTCAAATTGCCGAGGCGCATTATCTTAGTACTACTATTGGTCAACCTTATATATTCTATAAAGCAGGCGGAGATACAGCAGGACCATTCTATAATTCATGGATTGTAATTGGTGTAGGTTTTCCATGGCGTAGTTTATGGCCAGCACTAACTGGTACTTTAGTTGCCCCTCTAGCCACTGGACAAACTTTCTATATTCGTGGTTTTGATATTGATGGCGAACCTATCACTTATGGTGGTAATGGTTCGGATACTCCAGCAGCTGGAGTTGGAGCACCTATCACTATCACCAGTGGTACAACTGTCACTACATTGGCAACTAGTATCAATGCTCAGCTAGCAGAATATGGTATGGATAATCAGATATCAGTATCATTAAATGCTACAAATACACAATTAATTTGGATTGGTCAGACTGATAATTTAGATAGTATCACATTCAGCGCACAACCTGGTAGTACTATTTTACAAAGTTTAGGTATAACTACTTCAGCTAAAGCAGTAACTTCAATTGGCAGTGGATTAGTTTCTTATCAAGCTTGGACTCCTTTAGTACAATGGGGAACTAATGCTCAAACTCCACGTTGGAGATCATTTGATGCTACTCCAAGACCTACAGGTTCTGTATTCTTAAAGAGTAATGCTGTAAACAATGGTACTAACTTAGTACTAAGTCAGTATGCTACTGCTACGCAGGTATTCACACAACAACCATGTAACTTATATGGTAGTGATGCTGCTGCTATAGCTTCTATTGATCCAACAGGCGGAGCAAATATTCCGTTGAATTCAACTTATGCTCTTGCTAATGCTACAGTTAGCACATTTACTGATCCTCAGTTACAGATTTTTAAACGTTCTACCACTGGTCCAATAACATACACTGGTTCTACTACAGTTAGTGGTTTATTACCAGGCGAGCAAATGCTAATTCAATATACTACAGCTAATAATCCTAACTATAGTAATGTTGCTACTATTAGCTTACCAACACAAGGAGTTGGTAATGTTAATGCTAATGTAACCCTTAATGATTTAATTAGTGCGGTTAGTTTTGCTGTTGGCACTGGTGCTCCTGTTGTAGCAGGTCAAAGTTTAACAGGACAGCTAACTTTAACACATAGTCAAGGTGGTTCAATATTAATTTCTGATCAAACTAGAATTGGTATTGCTGGAGTTTCATTTAATCAAATTAGTAGCAACGTGACTTATTCTACTATCCCAACTATTACATTTGCTGATCCATTATTTAATAATGGTACTCTAGCAACAGCAGTAGCTAGCGGTAGCTTACCACAAGCAAGACTTACAACAGACACAGCAAATGTAAATCGTATTACATTTGACGTTACTGCGGCTGCTGGTGGAGCAGGTGGATGGCAAGATGGTGAAATATTTACAATTTCAACTTCAACTCAACCAGCTTTAACAATTACTAACGTAACTACTGTTGCTTCATATCAAGTTACCGTTAACAGTGGTGGTAGCATTACTGCTATTACGTTAGTACAAGGTGGCGCAGGTTATACTACTAACTTAAGCTTAACAGGTTCATCTCCAGTTATAGCTCCTGTAGGTAAAACACGTTCAGGTATTAGTATTGTTGGAAATTCTCCAATTCTATTAAACAGCGCCGCATATATTACTAGTGCTGGTTCAGGATACTCTAATTTCAACAGTGCTGCTATTGATTTAACTCCTTCTACTGCTTATGGTAATGTTATCAGTGGTGGTAGTGTAGTAAGTGTGGCATTAGGTTCATTAGCTTCTGCTAACGTAACTGCTGGTAATCAAACTATCGTATTTGGTGGTGGTACAACACAAGCTACAGGTACAGCAAATGTATCAACTGGTGGTACAATTAATTCTATTACAATTACTAATGGTGGAGCAGGTTATGGATCATCTAGCGCATTGACTATCACTAGTATTGGTGGATCGTCTCCTACAGGTACAGCAGGCACAGTAGTTTACAGCGGTCTGCTTCCATTAAGTTCAGTAAGTAATACTCAGCCATTTACTGTAACTAGAAGCACTGGTTTAATCTCTAAAACAGGTTTAGGAGTTGGATTCAACGGTGTAGCTAGATTTGAAAATTTCATAGCTCCAACTATACTAAAACAACTCATTGGTATACCAGTGAATACTGCTGTAACAGGTGGTCCAGCTTACTTTGATATTACAACAGATTGTTTATCTTATAATTATGCTCTTTACGGTGGATCAGCAGGTTATGGTAGTCCATTACAAGATGAATATACAATATCAGGTGACCAACTTGGCGGTACAAGTCCTGACAATGATATTGTAGTTTATTATGGTGGATCCGGTGCTGGCGCAGACTCATTCATTGTTTCTGGTGCCCCAGTTCCAGGCTTCTTATCAACATTACTATCAGGCTTTACTCAGTTTACGTATGTTGCTAATGAAGGTGCTCCAGTAACTTTACCAGCTAATAACTCTCAATGGTATTATTCTGTTATTGATCAAGTTGATATTATGATTCAAGATAATGGTGACTGGTTTGGTTATCGTAACGTAGACATGGATGTTCGTGGTTACAATCTAACTCAGACTGATCCTAATGGTCCAATTATTGCTACTGATGCTCCAACACTACAAAGTGATGGTACTGCTTTAGTATATGGTGACTTATGGATTGATAGTAACGATTTAGAAAACTATCCAGCTATCTTCCGTTGGGAAAATGTTAACGACCAAGACTTATGGGTACCAATTTCTAACGCAGATCAAACAACACAGAATGGCGTTCTATTCCAAGATGCTCGTTGGGCAGGTTCTTCTACTGTAGATCCAATTAATGATCCGATTCCTACAATCGTATCAATGTTAACTTCAAACTATACTGACCCTGACGCTCCATCACCCACATCATACCCAGAAGGTATGTTGTTGTTTAACACAAGACGTTCAGGTTATAACATTAAAGAGTTTAGAACTAACTACTTTACTGCTCTGAAGTATCCAGATGCTAATCCATTACCTACTTACTCATATACATGGGTATCAACAAGTGGATTACAAAGCAATGGTGCTCCATATATGGGCAGAAAAGCACAACGTAATCAAGTTGTTAAAGCGTTAAAAGCTTCAATCGCTACTAACATGAGTATTCGTGAAGAAGATACATTCTTTAACTTAATGGCAGCACCTAATTATTGTGAACTACAGCCTGAAATGGTTGTTCTAAACAATGATCGTAACAACACAGCATATATTGTAGGTGATACACCGTTACGTTTACCTGATGATGCTACAGCTATTACAGCATGGGCAACTAACGCTGCTAACTCAGCAGCAACAAGTGAAGATGGATTAGTAACACGTGATACTTATATGGGTATATATTATCCATCAGGTATAACAACAGACTTAACTGGTACAAACGTTGTAGTTCCTCCATCACACATGATGTTGCGTACTATCTTACGTAATGACCAAATTGCTTATCCATGGTTTGCTCCAGCTGGTACAAGACGTGGTAATATCGATAATGCTAATAACATTGGATATATTGATGCTGCTACAGGTGAGTTTATTGTTACTAAGACTCGTTTAGGTATTCGTGACGTTCTATATTCGAACTTCATTAATCCACTAACATTCTTCACTAACGTAGGCTTATTGAACTATGGTAACAAGAATAGTAAAGACTCGCAATCATCATTAGATAGAACTAATGTAGCTCGTTTAATCGCTTATGTACGTGAACGTCTAACTGTTCTAGCTCGTCCGTTCGTATTTGAACCAAACGATGCTCAGACACGTAGAGACATTCAAGGTGTAGTTACTACTCTAATGGCAGACATTCTAAGCAAGCGTGGTATCTATGACTACTTAGTAGTTTGTGATACAACAAACAACACTCCGGCTCGTATCGATAGAAACGAACTATGGATTGACGTTGCGCTAGAACCTGCTAAGGCAGTTGAATTCATCTATATCCCAGTTCGTATTCTGAATACAGGTGAGATTGCTGGCTTAGGTCAGAACGGGTAATAGTTGAAAAATTTAAAGATAAATAATATCAAGGAGAACAAAACATGGCAGCAGCATCACTAAACAAAATGACCGTACCCCTAGGGGCAGACGCACCAGGCGGCGGTACTCAGGGCTTATTAATGCCCAAACTCAAGTATCGCTTCAGAGTAGCAATGACTGGGTTTGGCGGGTCATCTGGAGGCGGTGGTGCTCCGTCAACTGAACTTACTAAACAGGTTATTCAAGTTAATCGCCCGCAAGTTGCGTTTCCTGAAATTCCAATTCCTATCTATAACTCAACTATGTATGTAGCAGGTAAGCCAACTTGGCAAGCAACATCACTTACAGTTCGTGATGATGCTTCAGGTGAAGTTCAACGTTTAGTTGGTACTCAGATTCAAAAGCAACAAGACTTCTCAGAACAAAGCTCTGCTTCAGCTGGTATCGATTACAAGTTCCAAATGTCAATTCAGATTCTTGATGGTGGTAACGGTGTTAATCAACCTAATGTACTTGAAGATTGGGAACTATATGGTTGCTATCTAGCTGACGTTAACTATGGTGATTTAAACTATGGTTCAAACGAAGCGGTAACAATAGTTATGAGTATCAGATTTGACAATGCTGTTCAGACTCCAACTGCCTCAGGTATTCAACTTGGTGTTGGTCAAGCAGTAGGTCGTGCTTTAGGTACAAACGTAACTGGCGTAGCAGCTGGTACTTAATATTAATCTTTTTTAAAAGGACAAACCCTTGGCTGGATTTTTTGATCAATTTTTCTCAGATGTTGGTAAAGGGTTTGTTAACGGATTATTAGAGAATCCCTCTATTAGGGATTATCAACACGCTGCAAAAACATTTCGTCCTAATGCTTATGGATATACTCCTAAGTTCAAGTACTTATTTCACGTTTACTTTGATATCAACTACGATCAAATAGGCGCACTGAATTCATTCCCAGCAGATAGAAATTTTGGCTTAACAGTCAAAACTATCGACCTGCCTAAATATGGATTTGATAATCAGGAACTGAATCAGTATAACCGTAAACGATTAGTTCAATCTAAAATAAGATACGAACCAGTTAACATTACTATGCATGATGATAATGCTAATTTAGTTCGTAAACTGTGGTATACTTATTATACATATTACTACAAAGATGCTACTCAACCTGACTCAGGCTCAGGGGTAAAGTTAAACGACTTATCAGGCGCATTTAACTTTAAGTCATTCTCATATAACAAGCGTAATATTTACGATCCATCAATAGCAGATGCTCCTGATTGGGGTTATATAGGTGAAAGTGTTAAAGATGCTCCACCTAATGGCGGATATATTGGAACAGATAAACCACCGTTCTTTAAAGCTATTAATATCTATGGATTTAATCAACATAACTTTGTATTATACAGATTATTAAATCCTCTTATTACATCATTTGGACATGATAGTTACAGCTATACTGAAAATAGTGGCACTATGACTAATAGTATGACTATACAGTATGAAACTGTTAAGTATTATGATGGTGCTATTAACGGTGCTAACCCACAACAAATAGTATATGGCTTTGGTACTAATGAACACTATGATAAAGTATTGTCTCCTATCTCTAGACCAGGTTCACAACAAACTATTCTTGGCCCAGGTGGATTAGCAGATGCTGGCTTAGGTATTATCAATGACTTACAAAATGGTAATTTCTTAGGTGCTATTCAAACAGGTGGCAGGGCAGCTAATACATTTAAGAATGGTAATTTAAACAAAGTAGCTAGTGCTGAATTAGCAGCATTTGCTGTTACTGCTGCTGGTACTGCTGCTAGAAACGCTAACTTCAAGTTTCCAGTATCTGGATCTACTACTAATGTTCCTACTACTAGTAGCCCAGCTGGAAGAGCAAACTCAGCTACTAATAATCCACCTTCAGTTATATTCTAAGATAAATATTATCATGGTAAGCCCACTATTAAAACCTGACAACATAACTCAAGTATTTGATCAGTTCTACAATATTAATGTAAACGTAGCCGCTGATGAATACGAAGTTGTACTATCATGGTTTCGTTCTGTTAGTGCTACTGAACAAATAGCTCAGAACTTTACTGCTTTTATATTCATTATTTCTTCTAACAGTAAAATACCTGCTCTTGATTTATTAGCACAAATGCAAGGACAAACAGGAATTCAAATTGACGCATTAATGGCGTACTATCTTAATTCATCAAAAACTAAGTCAGCATTATATGGTGTAGCTAATCCAGTTATACCTAACTTTTACGTTCAACGTAATATCATACAATAATCATGGCTAAGTTCCATCAAGGTATCTACACAGTAGAAAATGTCGCAAAGTATGTGGGCAAGCATGATCCTAGATATCGTTCAGGATGGGAACTAATGTTCTTCAAATACTTAGATAACAATCCTGCTATCATTCAATGGGCTAGTGAGCCTATTACTATTCCTTATCGTAATCCTTTTACTGGTAAGAATACTATCTATGTGCCAGATATCTTAATGGTATACCAGCATAAAACAGGACAGCGCATAGCTGAAGTAGTAGAAATCAAACCATCAACTCAAACTAATCTAACTGAAGCTCGTTCAATCAGAGACAAAGCTAGTGTAGCTCTTAATCACGCTAAGTGGCAAGCAGCTAATCATTGGTGTCAAAAGAACGGTATGAAGTTCAGAGTCATCACTGAGAATGATTTATTTTGGAATGGGAAGAAACGAACATAATGGATGTTTAATAACTATGTTCTACAGAATGAAATTATCATTGAGAAGATTTGGATGCTGTTTGAGCAGGGACTAAATAAAAGACAGATATCTTTAAAGCTAGAAATCAGTTGGGACAGAGTTAATGTAGCAATCATTAACAAGCAAAAGATATCACAAATACTATTATTAACTTATGTCTAAAAAACTAAACGACCTGTTCGAACTAGACGAATCACTTATTAACCCTGAGAATCTGCTAGCTGAACCTTTGCCTGATATTCCTACAACCATTCCCCAAGAAGCCTTAAATGTACTAGACAGAATTAATGACGCATTGCCTCAAGTGCGAGGGTTAGATGTAGATGATAATGAACTAGATGAACTAGCTGAAATGGCTAAAGAACAGTTCGCAGCTCTAAATGACTTGGGCATGCAGGTAGACAGCAGATTCGCATCAGAGATATTCTCAGTAAGTTCTACTATGCTAGGACATGCTATTACAGCTAAAACAGCTAAGCTAAACAAGAAGCTGAAAATGATAGACTTACAGCTTAAGAAAGCAGCACTAGACCAAAAGCAGCAACAGATAGATGAAAAGCAAGCTGAAAAAGATAGAGAAATAGACGCTACCCCTTTGGGTCAGGGCAGACCAATGGATAGAAATGAGCTACTTAGAACATTAATGGGTAATCAGCCCGATAACAAAAATACGCAGTAAAGATAAATACTTAATATTAGGATATAACCTCATGAAGAACTTTCGTCACTATTTAACTGAGTCTGTAAGGACTTACAAATACAAAGTTAAAATCGCTGGTGAGCCAGATGCTAAATTTCTACAGCTTCTAACCGCTAACCTAGCTAAATTCGACCCAGTAAAAATTGGAGAGCCTAAAGCTACCCCAGTACAAAAATCACCATATGGATTTCCTGATTTAGAAAATCAAGCTATTCATATTATGGATTGCGAGTTCCGCTATCCTTGTACAGAACCTATGATTATTCAAATGGTTCAACTAATAGGATATGACCCTACTATGGTTAGATTAGTACAAACAGAATTCGATGACAGCATTAATAAAGAAGTAGAGATGTATGCTAATCAAGCAAACCCTGTACTTGACCAAGAAGAAATGCCTGACAATGGTAAAGAAGCAAGTAAAGATTATGCTAATCAATACTTAGACAAACTAGTGCCTAAGAAGCCTACATTTGATATTCCGTTCGCTGCTAAGCCTACTAAAGAAACTGACACTCTTAAAGTCATGGATGCGTATGCTAAATCAACAGGTAAAAATTCACCTATGACTAAAATTAATCGTCCTGAACTACCAGCAACAGGTTCAAGACCATCAAGAACTAAGTAATACTAAAGAACATTTAAGGAAAATAACATGAGCATGAAAGACTTAATCGGCAAGATGGATGCAATACAAGGCGTTCAAACAACTGGACAACCTTCAACACCTACTACACCAACTGGTCCTAAACTATTAAACGAGCGTAACGCTAGCATGGATGAAGGCGCATTAGATAGTGCTTTTAGATTAGGCGGTAAAGCTCTAGGTGGTATCGCAGGTGGATTAGAGCGTGTAGGTAATGCTGTAGTTCAAGGTGGTAAAGCAGCCATTGGTGGTTTAGCAAATAAATCACCACAAGAAGTTGCAGCAGCAGCTAAAGCAAGCGCAGCAGCAGCAACTAAAAAAGCAGCTGGATATAAAACAGCAGATGCTGCGGCTGCTTTGAAGGCAGCACAAAAAGCCGGTGATCCAGCAGCTATTAAAACAGCACAAGCAGCACTTAATAAAGCTAATAAAGTAGCACCTCCTGTAACAGCATTACAAAAAGCAGGCGATGCTGCTACTAAAGTAGGTAAGACAGGTTTAGGCGCAGCAACAGTAGGCGCGGCAGCATACGGTGGTAAAGCAGCATATGATGCTTTAACTAAAAAAGATGATGATAAGCCAGAGCCAAGTCCAACACCTGGCCCGACTCCAGGCCCAGCACCAGGTCCTAAACCTCCAGCACCTAAACCTCCAGTAGTTGGTCCTACAACAGACACTCCTGCTGATGATGTTGATCCTAGAATAGATCCATACAATCCAGCGACTGATCCAACATTGAACAACACGCAGACGATTCCTGGAATACAAGATGCAAAAAGACCTTCTATATTACCCGCTGACACAATGGCTCAAAACGTAGAAAGAGCAAGAAGAAACTTAGATTCGATGGAAGATGAGCCTAGAATTGCAAACGCAAAAGTAGCACCAAATAGCGGAAGTAGTTACACTGGTCCAATCGGTAATGCTGATAACGATCCTATGCCTAAGATTGCCTCTTCAAGTACTGTCCCTGAACAACCTAAAGGTATAGTAACTACACGTGATGGCAGTCCTCTCACTGATAGATTCGGTAATCCTGTTAAGACTAGAGCAGGCGCAGAAGCTGACCTAGATGCCAAATACAACGGAAGTAATACGAGAACTGATGACGATGGTAGAACTTATACTCGTCAAAAAGGTATAATGGGAGCACCAGATTCAGAACAACGTTCATATGCTAGCTTTGGTGACTTCTTTAATAAAATTAGAGGTCAAGGCGATGTTAATGGTAGAATGGATGAAGAAGTAGAACAACTACTAGATGCTATTATCGAAGCACAAGAAATAGATCGTATTACAGGTTTATCAGGTATCAATGAAGCTAAACTACCACCAGGCTATTATGATAATGATCCTAATGTTCCACGAACTGGTTGGCAACAAGATGATAAATTCAAATATCCAACAAGTCCTTATATAAATAATCCAAAAATAAATAGAGATGCTCCAGCTGGATATGGTAGATACGGCACGAATACTGCTGATATGCAGAAATATATAAATCAACTTGGGTATAAAGATAAACAAGGCAATGCTTTATCATTAGACGCAAGATATGGACCAAAAACACGTGATGCTCTACATGCTCTTAAAAACAAATTTGATCCAAGTAGTCCTGAATACAAGACATTAAGATCATTTGACTCTGCTACTACACTAGGAGATAAAGATTCTCGCATTCAAGGCCCAATGAAGAAACCTACTCCAGCTAAGCCAACTACTACTAGTGATATTCCAGCTCCAAGTAATACTCCAGAGCCTAAGGTTAATCCATCACCAATGAATGCTGATTCACTAAGAGCTAAAATTGATGCTGCTGCAGGTAAAACTACTGCTACACCAGGCTCAACATCAACAGTACCTGATGACAGTGGTCAACCAGTATTAAAAACTGCTGATGAATGGCAAAAAGATAAAGAAGCTCGTCAAGCAGCTTTAAGTTTTGCTGGTAAATCAGCAGATACAAGTGCTACACCAGGCTCAACATCAGCATTGCCTAAAACAGATGATTCATCAACTTCACCTAAACCATCAAAGAGTTTTTCTCAGATGGGTATGGTAGGTCAAGACTTTGAAGAAAGCATTATGAGAGAAGCAAATGAAATTGCCAGAATCGCAAACTTATCAGGTTTAGTATTATCTGAAGCCAAGATGAAAGATTTAGTAAGTAAGAAAGTTAAAGGTTCATACGGCACTGAATATCAAGGCGACGAAGATGAAGATGACACAACCGACAAGAAATCTAAAGCTAAAGACAGCGAAAAGAAAAAACGTGGTGGCCAATTCAAAGGCGACAAAGATACCAGCGGTAAAGAAAAGTTCGGCGGTGCTGATGACGCTATGGCAGCAATGGGCGTTGGTAAAGCTAAAAAATCTAAAACACTAGATAAGTTACCAGCTAAAAAACATTCACTAAAAGAATACTTTGATGAAACAGAAGCAATGATTATTGCTGAAGCACAACACGCAGGTATTATGGATGAAGTAGCAGATGCTATGTTCCAATTAGAAACTGCGTTACTTGAAAGCGTAATGGGTACGCTAGATGAACAACAATGCCTAGAACATATCTGTGAATGTTATCCACATGAAGTTAAATTATTCATAGACACTGGTAATCTAGATCCTGATTTATTCCATGAATTATCAGACCACTATAAGCGTCATGCTCGTGTTCCACATCGCATAGCACGTGAACGTGATGTTACTCCATTATTTGATTTAGTTAAAGGTTTATTTGAAGGTGACATAGGAATGAATGCTGAAGTAACACAATCAGTAGACCCTATGGAAGTAGATGAAGGCATTGAAGATGCGTTACAAAACATCTTGCCTAAAAGTATGCAACCGTTTAATAATGACACCGCAGCAGCAGCTAGTAAAGCACAAGCTCCAGTAAAAGTAAGAGAAGCAAGTAAACCTTGGTAATAGGAAAATAAGAAAATGAAAATGGATGACTTAAAACGAATTATAAAGCTAGCTGGGCGTGACTATGTTGATGAAGCTGACGAAGCACCATCAGCACAAGGTAGTGCTGCTGGATTTGCTCCAGCAGCTACTAGTGCTGTTCCAGCTGCTTCAGCGGCACCTGCTGATAAGTTACAAACAAAAAGTTTTGTTGATACAGCAACAGATATTTTATCAGGAACAAATAAATCACCTCCTCCTCCAGCTGCAGCTGGCGACCAAACAGCCGGTGGAAAAACTAACGCTGACTTCCTGCCAGGCGCAGCAGGTGGGGCAAAAACACCTGCAGCTACTAGTACGACTCCAGCTCCGCAAACTAATGCTTTAGGAATTGCTCCTCAAGCTCAAGTAGCAGGAGCGTCAGCATTAGGTGGTGGTATGAGTAACCCGCAACCAGGATCTACTTCAGCAGTACCTTCTACTCAAGGTAGTGCTGCAGGATATGCGCCAGCAGGAACAACAGCTCCTAACAATACTCCTAGCACTGCTAATATGACAAACGCTGCTGATACATTAAAAGCAGCACAAGCAGGTGGAACTAAAACAGGTACAGCAGCAGGTCCTGCCGCAGCAGCCCCAACAGCTACAGCAGCAGCTAAGCCAGCAGCAACAGCTGCAGTACCAGCACAAGCAGCATCTAAGCAAGCATCACAAAATGCCGCGGGTAGTAATATAGGGGCAGGCTATGCTAAAGCAGCAGCAGGCACACCAGCTTCTACCCCATCTCAAGTATCTGGTCAAAAATTTGGTGATAAAGATAAATCAATAATGAGTATGCTTAAAGGTACTCCAGCTCCAAGCGCAGCACCTAATCCACTTACAGCACCAGCTAACGCAACAGCCGCAGCACAAGGTAATCGTGGTCGTGGAGCGACTACTCCAACAGCCCCAACAGCTACAGCAACAACTAAGCCAGCAGCAACAGCCGCAGTACCAGCTGCTCCTAAAGCTCCTGCTGCTCCTAAAGCACCAGCTGCTCCTGCTGCCCCAGCGGCACCTGCCGCAGCAGCTAAGCCAGCAATTAATCCTCAGAGTAACAACGCAAAAAATATTGAACGAATGAAACAACAGTTTGCGGATCAAGCTAAAGCAGCAGGTATTCCAGATGAAGCAATACCTGGATCCGGTGTAAAACCAACACGCTCTGCTTCTTATTCAGGTACTATACAGCCGGCTACTACAGCAGGAGTTCCAGCACAAAGCTTTCAACAACAAGGTATGGTAGGACAAGACTTTGAAGAAAGCTATCAAGGCAGAACAGGATTAAAGCGTTCATTAGTAAGTATCATGGAAAAAATGGAAGCAGCTAAAAAAGGCACATTAAAAGGCGGTCAAAAGAAATTAGACAAAAATCATAACGGTAAGTTAGATGGAGATGATTTCAAAAAACTACGTGCCAAGGTACAAGAAGGATCCCCAAAGAAAAAAACTCAGTCTCCAGACGAACAACATAAAGTTGTTGCGGCAGTACGTGATGCCATGCGTAAAGGTTATGACAATGTTCAAAAAGGTCGAGATGAACGTGCTGCTGCTCGATTTGTTGCTAAGTTAAAATATGGCATCAACGACAGCGAAAAAACCAACGAAGGATTCCCTACAGTAGCCGACGCTAAAAAAGTAGATGAAGCTGACATGGGCAAGCATAATAACAAAACAACAGGCTTTAAAGCATTAGCTAAAAAAGCAGGTGGTGGTGAGAAGGGTGCTAAGATTGCTGGCGCACAATTTCAGAAGATGAAAAAAGCCGGTCAATTAGAAGAAACTATGGATGAAAGCGCATTACAAGCATACTTAGGAGACAAAAAGTATGGCAAAGAAGGTATGAATGCGCTGCGTAAAGCAGGTCGTGATGGCGCATCAAAAGAAAAAATGGCAAAACTACGTGCTAAGTTCGACAAGCTTGATGAAATAGTTAGCGATACTCCAGAACCTAAAGCAGGTAGTAAGTCAGGTATTCCAACATCAGCAACTACATCTGTGCCAGGCATGAGAGCTACTCCTGCTGACTTGAGAAAAGCTAACAGCAGTGTAGTAATCGGTGAAGAAGATATGTTAGCTAAGAAACACAGTAAGCATGAAAAGCATATTGGTAGCTTTGGTCGTGATACTATGACTGGTAAAGACAAAGGATTAGGTCACCATGATGATAATGATGGTCCATTAAAGAATGTAGCTAAAGGTTTAAAAGCATTCTTCACAAATAAACCAGAACCTATGAATGAAAATATAAAGGTAAAGAATATGAAAAGTAACTACAAAAACTCAGGCAACTTCCATAAAGTTAAAGACATGGACAAAAAGTTTGAATCATCATACACACCTGATGATGTTGATAATCCTACACAAAAGAAATCAAAAGCTAATCATGCTTATGGTAACTTAAAAGTAGAACTAATCAAAGAAGATCCACAATTCTCAGCATGGGAAAATCAGTTCCAAAGTTTCTTAGCTGAAGAAATAAGTATCTCTACAACACATAATACTGGTCATCAACCAGACAATGGAATGGGTACTCCAGCTCCAGAAGATTCAGTGAATATCAGTGCTCGTGGCGAAGATGCTAAAGAATTAATGCATTTATTAAAAAATGCTGGTATGTTAGGCGGTGGTGATGATTCAGACGAAGAACATAAAGGTCATGATATCGAACTAGATGCTCCAGCAGATGGTCACGCAACAGTAAGTTTAGGTAGCGATGATGACTACGAACAAGAACAAGGTGAAGAAGAACATGGTCACGGTGATGGTTATGGTACATTACAAGTAATTCATCCAACTGATTCAGGTGAAAAGTTTAGCGATGATGACAGACCAGCAAGCCAAGGCGACATGATGCAAGACTTATTAGCTAAGCTAACAGGCATTGGTGCTCCTGATATGTCAGACGATAGCGATGACGAAGAAGATAGCGAAGAAGATTGTGATGACGAAGAAGATTCGGATGATGAAGAAACTTCAGAAGGCAATATGTTTACTGGCAATCTAGCTAAAGCTCGTGCTGCTGGTAAAAAATCTGCTGACTTAGATGGTGACGGTGACGAAGAACCAGTTAGAGAAGAATCTGAAGCTGAACATGATGACAAAGCAGAACGTGCTGGTAAAAAAGTAGCTAAAGATTTAGAATACGACATGTATCACCATGGTAAAGATGACGATAAAGCAGAACATGCTGGTCGTAAAGTTACTAAAGACATCGAATACGATGACAAAAAAGATGAAGAAGAAAAAGTAACTGAGTCAGATGATACTTGTAACGAATGCGGTGGTAGCATTGGTAGTAACATGTATGAAGGAACTTGCGGTTGCGACCATGAAAAGTTAGATGAGTTAGATGATAACTATAAAACTCCAAATTGGGATCGTCAAAAAGAATTAATGAAAGATCCATCTATAAAGAAATTTGACGATGAGCGATTTGCAAGTACTGGAGTCAGCGCCGATTCGGGAGCTTTAAATAAAGATGAACGTGGTCAACAACGATATAAAGATAGAACATCACCAGGTATTATTAACAAAGTAAAAGATACATTTGGATGGGATAAACCTGACTCAGCATACGGTCCTAAAACAGTTCAAGAAACTGATGATGGCGCAGTAGCTCATGGTTACGAGCAAGAAGAAGAATATGTATCAGAAGGTGTTGGCATGATTGGTACTAATTCAGAAGGCTTACAAAACGGTGCTGATGACCAAGCTACACAAGACTTAGACTTTATGACTAAAGTTATTTCAGGTGGTGTAAACAAGCAGAAGATTAATCAGCATGTTCATCCATATAATAACCCAGGTCCTGGATTATCAGAAAGTGCTAGAGATTTAATGAAGCCAGTGTCAATGAAAGATATTCTAGCAAGATTGACAGAAATCAAATAAACAGCATCAAAAGACTGTAACTTCAAATACCCGGTAGAAATATCGGGTATTTTTTTACCTAAAATCCCATCAGTTAAAAAAGATAAATACTAGATAAAGGGTATTCAATAGGACTTCTCATGGCACAACAACTGATCAATTACGGTACTTATCCAGACGATGCTAACGCTGATGCTATTCGCACAGCGTTTCTCAAGGTAGAGCAAAATTTTACGGACCTATACAATAACGGGGTAGCAGGTGTAAGCTCGGTTAATTCAGGACAAGGTGTGATTGCTAGACGATCAGGATCTAACGTATTTGTTAGTGCTAACGTTTATCAAGTTCAACTATCATCAGCCGCTAATTCGATGGTATTCTCATTAGGAACTTCAACTGCTAATACTGCTATCTATTCACAAGGATCTGATATATTAAGTATTGATCCTGCGGAAAACTTTGGTGTTACTAATGTCTATGTAAGCGGCAATATGTATATGCAAGGAGCTCCAGCTACTGCTCCGTTCGCTACAAGATTACCTGATAGTACAGCATCTTTTACAGGTAACGGGGTTGGATTATATGGAATTATATTACGTCCAACTAAGTTAATCGGTACACTCAATCAAGTTCAATTTGTAAGTACAGATGATTTTGGAAAACCAATTATTGTAGGTTCTAATAATTTTACATACAGTGAGATTACTAATCAACTAATCCTGGCAGGTGGTGTAAATTCTATCACAATGGATAGTGAATTAGGCACCATTGCTACAACAAGCACTATTACATCAAACAATTATTTCGCAAACAACTTATCAAACACATTTAGTTTAGTTGTGCGAAACACTGCTTCATTCTTAGGTAACGTTTTATTCACTCAATCTGTTACGTCAAATGGTACAGTTACTATAACAAACATTACTCCAGCAACTGAACCAGGAACAGGCGCACTAGTAGTTGTAGGTGGCACTAGTGTTGGCGCTAACTTATTTGTAGGTGGCAATAGTAGTTTAGGTGGCAATGTTATTGTATCAGGAGCACATACAGTAGTAGGTACAATATCTGGTGGTAATTTAATATCATCAGGAAATCTTACAGTTACTGGCAATAGTGTTGTTTCTGGAAACAGTAGCGTCACTGGAGGCTTAACTGTAGGCAATTCCGCATATATAGCAGGCCCAACTACAATAAACAGTTCGTTAGGTGTAGCAAGCAATTTAACAGTTGGTGGTGAAACTATCATATCAGGCAACGCTAATATATCTACAAATATGAGCGTAGCAGGAAATAGTTCATTAGTAGGCAATGTTACAATAAATGGTAATATTAATATTACACCTAATGTAGCTATAACAACACAAGTACTATTTGCTAATGGTACAACATTAGCTGGATCAAATAACTTTACTTGGAATAATGCAACTCGTGTTCTAGCATTAGTAGGTAACAATTACACAAGCCCTAATACTGCTGCTCTACAGATAAATGGTGGAGCTGAACTTTCAGGTAATTTACATATTAATGGAACTGCTAATCTTTCTAATATTGTTACTGATACTATTATTGCTAATGTTGCTAATGTTAATGGTAACTTAGTAGTAACAGGAAATATTACTGCTAACGGTTCTACGACACAAATATTATATAATGCTGATGGTAATATAGCAGGAGCCAGTGGACTTACATACAATACTTCAGGTAATGTTGGTATAGGCAATTCACTTAGTGTATCTGGTAATGCTGCTATATCAGGCAATACTAGCGTCACTGGTGAATTATTAGTAACTGGTAACACTGTATTAAGCTCATCAGTAAATGCTTCTGCTTCAGGCGCTAACGCTTTCTTTATTAATGGACAAGCAAATATAGGTAATATAATAAGTAGAAACCTAACAAGCACACGATTAGTTTTTACAGATGCTAATGGTCAGTTAGTGGATGATGCTAATTTAACTTTCTTGGGTACACTATTAAATATCAATGGTGATTTAAGCGCCAATGGAAATTCTTCTATAACTGGTAATTCTACTATAGCTGGTGATCTTTCTCTACCAACTGGTGGTGCCACCATAGCTCATAATTTAAATGTTAATAATGGCAACGTAGTTATTGCTACTGGTAGTTTATCAGTACAAAGTAATATATCAACTGCTTCAAATCTAAGTGTTGGTCAAAATACCAGCATTACAGGTAATTTAGTTATTAGCGGTAGCAATGGTATTCAGTCAGTAGGCGATATATCAACTTCTGGAAATGTATTTGCCAATGGAAATATAATAGGAAATAGTGATATTACTGCTCTAGGAAATGTTAATGCTAACAACATTTTTACTACTAGAAATATTTCCGCTAACTCAGCTAATATTTCTGGTACAGCTAATATTGTTGGTGATACAACATTAGGTGGTACATTAGCAGTAACAGGGTCAACCACATTAAGTAGTACATTATCTGTAGCATCTAACGCTACTTTCTCAGCAAATGCTTTAGTAGGTGCTAACTTGACTGTTAGTGGATCTACTACATTAACTGGTAACTATACTGCTAAAGGTAGCAATACACAAGTTCAATATAATAATAACGGTAATGTAACTGGCGCAGCATCATTATTGTATACTGTTGCCAATGGTTACGTACAAATGACTGCTAACGCTCAAGTGGGCAATAACTTAGAAGTTACTTCTAATGTTTCAGTTGGTGGTACTCTTACTGTTGCTGGAAATACTACTACAACTGGAAATACTACTGTTACTGGTAATAGTTCAGCTAATAATCTTAGTGTTACTAATACACTCACTGTAGCAAATATTATATCACAAGGTTCAGAAATTGCTATAAGATCAGCAGCTAACTTGTATAGTACCTTATTTGTTCAAGCTAATGCTAACTTAAGAGGATCGGTACAATTAGGTTCATCACTTACAATGGAAGGTAATAACGCTCTTACTACAAGAACTATTACAACAGGTAATAGCAGTACAACAGGTACTATTACTGGTAATTGGGCATTATCAGGTAGATGGGAAGCAACTTATGCTGACTTAGCAGAATATTATGCTAGTGATGCTAATTATCTATTAGGAACCGTATTAGAATTTGGTGGCGATAAAGAAGTTACAATCGCATCATTTGAAACAACACGATTAGCAGGTGTAGTATCATCAGATCCTGCTTACGTACTTAACAGTAACATTAATACTGAACATCCTGTAAGATTAGCTCTTGTTGGTCGTGTGCCAGTTAGAGTAAAAGGTAATATTCATAAAGGTGATATGTTAGTAAGTGGTGGTAATGGTATTGCTAAAGCGTGTGCTCAACCAATTCTAGGACAAGTCATAGGTAAATCATTACAAGACTTTGTAGCTACAGGTAATAGTATTGGTATTGTTGAAGTAGCTATTAGCAGACATTAATTTACACATAATAACGAGGAAAGCATGAATATTACACTAGAACTATTAAAACAACTATGTCCTAAGACAAGAGAAACTGTATTACAGAACTATTTACTGCCTTTACAACAGATTACTGATTATTATGAAATTAGTTCTACTCCTGAACGCTTAGCAGGTTTCTTAGCGCAAGTAGCACACGAATCAGGTAACTTTACTGCTACTATTGAAAACTTAAACTATAGTACTGCTGGCTTAATGAAAACATTTAAGAAGTATTTTCCTGATGAAGCAACAGCTAATCAATATGCTAAGAAGCCAGAAAAGATTGCTAACAGAGTTTATGCTAATCGTATGGGCAATGGTGATGAAGCATCAGGTGATGGCTTTAAATTCAGAGGCAGAGGCTTAATTCAACTTACAGGTAAAACAAACTACTCACGTTTTTGTGCTGATCTAGGTATCACATTAGATGAAACAGTAGCATACGCAGAATCACCAGCTGGTGCTGTTACTAGTGCTGGATGGTTTTGGGATAATAACAAACTAAGTCAATACTGTGATAAGAATGACTTTGTTACCTTAACTAAACGAATCAATGGCGGCACAATAGGATTAGAAGATAGAGAACATCACTATCATATAGCACTAGATTATTTACATAAACACGGTTAAACAATACAATGTCATCACAACCAATTTGGATTACCCCAGCTGGCAGTCAAGGTGTATACCCTGAAGGTCAACCCTTAAGCATTCAATTTCAAGCGATACCCTCGGATCAAAGTTCAGGTAGAGTTGCTAACGTTTTACTGGGGCAAATAAAAAATATTTCTGTTACTAGTGGTGGAGCAGGATACGTATCAGCTACTCCACCAAGTGTAACAGTTACTCCAGCAATTGGTGATACTACAGGATCAGGTGGTGAAGGCATAGCATTTGTTGATAATATAACTGGCAAAGTTTCAAGAATAATTATTTCAGATTTTGGCAATAATTATACGTTACCTCCTACTATCACTCTATCGTCTCCGCCATCAACTTCAGTTATAAGCATTGCTGTAGATGTAGCAGGAAGCGGGTATACTGACATACCTTTAGTTAGCATTTCAGCTAATACAGGATTAGGAGCAACAGCTACAGCAAGAATTGATGCTAATGTATCTAGTATGCTTATCAATGACGCAGGAGCAAACTATGAATTTTCACCAGCAATAGATATTGTTGGTGGAGATAACAAAATAAAAGCTGTAGCCACTACTACTATTAGTGCTGTCGTTGATTATATAGAAGTAGTTAATAGCATTCAATATACTACTCCACCAATAGTTGTAATAGCTGGAGGAGGTGGCGATGATGCGGTAGCTGAAGCAATACTCGATGATGATGGTTACTTAACTGCTATTTTAGTTGTTGATGGCGGTAGTAGTTACAACACAGAACCTTTTGTTTTAGTTGATGGTCAAGATGGTCAAGCTCGTGCCCATATTAGTGGTGTTGTAGATAACATTATTCTTGAAAGACAAGGTAGTGAATATACCTCTGCACCTACAGTAACAATAACAGGTGGTGGTGGTAGTGGCGCTGCGTTCACTGCTGCAGTAGGTGATGGCCAAGTACAATCACTTACACTTGTTAGTTCTGGTAGTGGTTATAAAGAAGCCCCGCAAGTTTCATTCGCAGGTGGTGGAGTCAATACTGCTACGGCTGAAGCTAGCATAATTGGATCAATAGCAAGTATTTCAGTAACAGCAATCGGCATAGGTTATACTCAAGCTAATACTAGCATTACATTCACTGGTGGAGGTGGTTCTGGATTAGCAGCTACTCCTGTTATTAACGCAGCAGGAAGTTTAGTTGCGATTACAATTACTAATCCTGGATCAGGATATACTAGTGACCCAATAGTTAATATTATTTCTACAGATTTAGCTCCTACTGGAGCAGCAGCAAGAACTAGATTATCCGCAACCCTTAATAGCATTTCAATTACAAGTCGTGGTAATGGTTACAAATCTAAACCTACAGCAGATGTAATTGGTGGATTTGGCTCAGATGCCATAATTACTCCTATTATTGATGCTACTATATCTAACATTGACGTAGTAACTCAAGGTACTGGATATCTATCATCACCATTACCTACTATTAGTATTATTCCAATAGCTAATGCCACTGGCGGTAATGATTTACCTTTTGTTGGTAGTGGTGCTGTAGCAACGGCTACTGTTGCTGGTCAAGTAGCAACTGCTGTTAGTACAACTAATAGAGGTCAAGGATACTCAACTATACCTAAAGTAACAATAACACCAGCACCTGGTGATATTACTGGTGGTGGAGCAACTGCGACAGCTACAATAAGTTCTAACGCAGTTTCTCAAATTACAGTATTAACTCGTGGCGCAGGTTACACATTAAATCCTATAGTAACAGTAGAAGCTCCTATTCCATTACAAAAATTAACTACATCTACTACAACAAATAGTAACATTATTACAGTTAATAATACTACTAACATAGCTGCTGGTATGACAGTTTCTATTAGCAATGTAATCTATGACGTATTACTAATTGATGGACTTAACGTTACAATTGATAGAAATGTTACTGTTATTTTAGGTAGCGTTATAACTTTTTATGGTATTACAGCAACACCTACATCTACTATTGAAGCTACACCTGTACTTTATAAATTACAAAGTGGAAGTTTACCTATAGGTACTAATACCAGTCCAGTAAGATTAACTACTGCTGGATTATTAACTGGAACTCCTGCTGAAGTTTCAGTTACTACCACATCTGAATTTACACTACGTGCTATTGATACCTTAGGAAACATTAAAGATAGAGTATTCTCTGTGGGTATTCAAGGACCTGACGTTCCTTTATTCTTAACTAATCCAGGTACTATAATTTCTGTAAACGATAGCATATGGATAGAGTTTCAAGTATTATACATTACCCCTGATCCAATAGATGTAGTTATAACTGTAGATTCTGGAACTCTACCTCCAGGATTAACAATTAGTAGTAAAGGTTTAATTACTGGATATGCTGACCCTCCGTTAGATGTATATGGTCAAGCAATTGTTGAAACTTATACATTTGTTCTTAGAGCTACTAAAGTTAATACAACACAAAGTAGTACTCGTTCGTTTAGTATCACCGTTAGAAATCAAGACGAAGGTGTACTCACACGTAGAGTTCCAGCAATATTAAATAATAATCCATTAACTCCTATACCTCAAGCAAACGATCCTTATTTTGATTTTTACTTTAGCGGATTTAATATAGGCACATTTAGACATGACAATTATTTTGCTTATAAATTAATAGGTTATGATTTTGACGCAGCTGGTGGTTCAATTCAAAGTGGTGTCGTAACAAGTGTGTCAGTTGTTAATGGTGGCGCAGGATACACTACAGCACCATCTGTGACTATTGTTAGAAGGGCTCCTGACACAACAGGTACAGGCGCCACTGCTACAGCATTAATTTCAGGTGGAGTCGTAACAGCAATTATTATAAACAATGGTGGTTATAACTTTACAGAAACTCCCAATGTAGTAATAGCACCTCCTCCAGTAGGAGTTCCTGGTAGAATTCAAGCTACTGCTGTTTCTAGTTTAGATAGCATAAGAGTCACTAGATCAGGTTCAGGATACTTAACAGCACCAACTGTAACTATTAGTGCTCCTGATTTTATAAATGGTACTCCAGCTGGAGCTACAGCAGTTATTAATAGTTCAGGACAAGTAACACGAATCGTTACAAATTCCATTGGAGCAGGATATACCGAACTCCCTACTATTATTATTGATCCTCCACCAAGTTATACAAGGTCAGTTACTAATAGTACTCTTGGCACTGTTCTTACTATAACTAACACATTAAATATTATTACTGGTATGACAGTAACTGGCATACCTGGAGCAAATCAAGTAGTTACAGTTGTATCAGTTACACCTAATACCAGCGTAACAGTAAGTATTGAAGTAGCTGCCTTTGCTGCTACTGATTTAACATTCCAAGGTATTCCTGCTACTGCAGACTTAACGTTAAGTATTCAGTATCAATTAAATGGCGTTCAAGTTATTAATGGATCAGGTTCAGCGTCAACATTAACATTTGATCCATTTACTGGTTGGTTGTCTGGTAATTTACCTAACATTGGTCCTAGAGTCTCTACCTATCAATTAACTGCTTATGTATTAAAAAATAATTTAATATCAGTAGCTTATAATTACAACATTACAATACAAGGTGATGTTACTAATACTATTACTTGGAGTACAACAAATGATTTATTGGGAACATTAGTAAATGGCGAAGTAAGTTATTTAGGTGTAAGTGCTGTAAGCACATCAACTGCCTTAGAATATAGACTAGCTCCACTTGTTACCAAAGACTTAAATGCTATCACATGGGGAGCGTTAACAAAAACAGCTTCAACTACAACGGATACTACAGGATCTCCTAGCTTTTTTATTGGCATTAATCCATCTCAAATTACTAGTATCAGAATAGGATCTACAGTAACTGGATCCGGTATAACTTCAACTTATCCTACAGTAGTAGAAATTGATTTGATTCTAAATAGAATTAGATTTTCATCACAGCAAGCTATTGCTTTGGGTACTACTCTTACTTTCACTACAAATGCTTATGTAGCAGTTGGTAACGGTGGTGTTATTCAGTATGCGCTGGTGACACAAAATTCATGGTTTATAGCTAACACTGCGACAAGCTCATCAGGTTATAGTACACTTGCTAACTTTAATGGCGTAGTATTTTCTGATAGCCTACAACAATTTATAACTGTAGGAGATTTGAGTGGTGCTCCAGTATTATTCATAAGTTATAATGCCGTTGATTGGTACCAAAGTCCTCAAATATTTAATTCTTCGTTTAATGCTATAGCCTTAGGTTACCCTGTGATAAGCTCAGTGGTTACACCAACTTTAGTAGCTGTCTGTACCAATGGCCAAATATGGATAGGTACTGATCCATTGGCATTAAATTTCACAACATCAGGAATTACTTCTAATTTAACTTCAGTTACATGGGACGACTTTAATAAACAATTTGTAGCCGTATCAGACCAAGGTGATATTATTACTAGTACTACTGGACAAACTTGGACTAGTCAAACAGTATCATTCCCAGTAACATATGGTTCTCCTCCTAATAATCTTCCTGTACGATACGTTAAAGTTATTAGTCCTGCTGTTACTGATAGCAATGTTCTTACATTGAATAATGTTACTGACTTAACTACAAGCATGATAACCACAATTGATGATATTGTTCGTACTATTATTTCTATTGATTCGGTGGCTGTAACAGTAACTATAGATGGACCAACAGTTACCTTAGCTAATAATAGTTCAGTAGCTTTTGATGAACCTGCGTCAGAAGATACTCCATATTCATTCTCACTAAATTCTGTAGCAGGTGCTCCTCGAGCCAGTATTACTGAGATTATTGTTACTAACGGTGGTAGCAACTATACATCAGTACCTACAATAACTTTTGTAGGTGGTGGTGGTAGTGGTGCTGTAGCTAGAGCAAACTTAGGTACAGGAGGAACAGTAGGACAAGTCATAAGCATTACCTTAATTTCCACTGGTTCAGATTATACTAGTGATCCAGAAGTTGTTATTACTCCAGCTGCTGGTGACACCACTGGCACTGGCGCATTAGCGTCAGCTACCGTAGGTTCTGCGTTATTAGCAGTAGGCTCGGTTCGTTGGTTAAATACTACTACTGATATGTCTTTAATATTAGCAAGTACTGATGGTGGGGTCAATTGGATACAACAATTAGTATATAATCAACCACCTAATATAAGTTTATTAGGCACCTTACAAAATGTTTTATTCTCTGTGATTCCTAATCCAACTAATCCCAATTATTGGTTAATAGGTTCAACAGCTGGTACAATAATTGAAGGTACACATACTGGTACAACTGATATAGCAGGTACTGGTGATCCACAAAACAACGTTGCTTCTGCTACAGTAGCAGGACAATGGAGTTACTATCAAGTAGCTACTCCATATACTATTCTTGGCTTGTGGGCTGACTCTCCTGGCACAAGTATTGTTACTACTCCTAATATTTTATCTTGTGGTACTGTAGGGTTTATTGAACAATCTACAACTGGCGCAGATGAATATACATGGTCTAGCATCAACGTACAATCGTTACCTTATTCATTAAGCTTGTTACCATCAGGTGATATTTCTGGAAGAGTAGCATTTGTTCCTACAGAAACAGAACTTGCTGTAGGGACTAAAACACGCTATACATTTGTTGTTCAAGCATACAGTGTTGATATTAGGTTACGTGATGTTAGTACTACTAAGCAATTTTTTATTGATATAACTACCGTATGGACTCAACCATACGAAACTATATATATGAAAGCGTTACCTTCTGAACAAGGTAGAAACATATTGGGTTCATTACTGTCTAACACTACTTTAATACCAACTAGAATGGTATATAGAGCAAATGATCCATATTATGGTGTAGCTAATAGCATCATTTATCAACAACAGTTTGGTGTTAATGCTAGTTCATTAGATCAATATATACAAGCTGAACAAAAAAATCATTATTGGCGTAATCTTGTTTTGGGTGAATTACAAGTAGCTAGAGCATTAGATCCTAGTGGCAACGTTATATACGAAGTAGTATATTCCGCAATTCAAGATAATTTAGTTAATGCAGCAGGAAAAAGTGTAAGCAGTGTAATAACTTGGCCTGAACCTATTACTTTAAGTTTGGGACCATGGTATAATAGTATTACAACATCTTATGATAGTTATGTATATGGTGATGTTACTAGTGTAAAAACTACATCAGGATGTATAAACAATGTAGTGATACCTTTAAACAATACTATAGGTATAAACATAGGACAAGTAGTCACTGGTATTGGTATAGTAGATATTAATGGTTCATTACAACAAAATGGAAAACAAAATGGTGAAGGTAATCCAACTGTAGTGGCAGTTAATGACTACAGTGTCACATTAAATAAAGCACAAACACTGGTACCTAATACTTTCTTACGATTCCAAACTCCTGAGTATTATACAGCTAGAACACCAGGTTACGCACAAACACTATATCCAGCAAGCTTGCCAAATATGCGTAGCGTAATAGCAGCAAACTTAGGTCAAAATAATTCAGATACTATTTTGCCAAGATGGATGACTTCACAACAAACCAATGGAAATACATTAGGATATGTTTCAGCATGGGTCGTTTGTTACGTAAAACCAGGATTCGGGACTATAGTAAAAGATAATATTCAAAGAAGTTGGAATCATAGATTAAATGAAATAGATTTTACAATTGACAGATTTGAAGTAGATAAATCTGCTACATACAACTGGGATAATAATCTTGTACCACCAAATTGGGATCAATTACCATCTTCTGATCAAACAAGTATTACTGACCAAAGCAAAGATTTCTATGTATTGTTCCCACAAAAAACAATACTACCTACCATACCGCAATAAATAGAGAGAACAGGAAACCAATAAATGAGCGCAATAAACACATCAGGTCTTAACACACAATATCCAGTAGCTGGAGTTAATCAGTCATCACAGGGTTTTCGTGATAACTTTAATAACATCAAGCAAAACTTAGATACTGCATCTACTGAGATTACAGACTTACAGAATAAAGCTATTCTGAAGTCAGCATTAAATGGTGCCAACTTGGATAACAATATGGCCGGCACAATCATTCGTAATGCTCAAACACAAGGCTTTCGTGGCACTGGTATCAATTTAGGTACTAATGTATCTGGACCAGTTATCATCGATACTAATGTTGCTGATGTTTATTTTGGTACTATTACTAATGATGCAACCTTGTCATTTACTAAATGGGCACCTGCTGGTACACAAGCACAAGTTAGAGTTATACTAACAGCACCAAATTCTGGTAATATCTTTTTACCTACAGAAGTAGATAACAGTAGATTAACAATAGAAGGAATTGGTGGTACTGACAATTACACTATCGTACCTCAGTCAGCTACTAATCCTACTGTAGATTTAATATTTTCTACTGTTGATTGCGGAACTACAATTACAGTAACACCTGTTAACAAACCAAGAATAGCAGAACAAGTTCAATTTCGCACTCCTAACCCAGCTGGAACATTAGGTGATTTTGCTGGTAGTATAGCTATTGGATCTAATGTACTTTGGATATGTAGTGGAACTTATGATGGTAATACAGTAATCTGGACACCAGTAGGAACAAATAGTCAAGGAGCAGGCGCAGTTGCTACAGCAACATTAGGCTCAGGAGCTACTGCTAATAAAGTCGTAAGTATGACAATAACTGCTAATGGAGCAGGCTATGTTAATGCTCCTATAGTTTCCTTTGTTAGTAGTACTGGTACTGGGGCAGCAGCTACAGCAGTATTAGGCACTGGTAATACTAGTGGACAAGTAGTAAATCTTATAGTTACTAATGGTGGTGCTAACTATGCGACAACACCTACTGTAGTGTTCACACCATCTAATGCTGGAAGTGGCGGTGGTGGCACAGATTTGAATAATGGTGGTTCCAACATCGATGTTGGATTTAATGGCAACGTAACTATTGCTGCTAATAATATACCTAACGTATTTACTGCCACTGGTACTAGTGTTTTAATTGGTAAAGCAGCAGACGTAGGTAATGGTATTCCTGCTACAATAGCTAATTTAATAGTTAACGGAAATGCTCGTGCTAACAACTTTACAGCCAGTAATGGTGTTAGTATGTTTGGTAATTTGGTTGTAAGCACAGTTAATTCTGCTTCTGCTTTAAATGTTTCAAATATTTCTAATGTAATTATCTCTAATGGTAATATTACCACAGTTGGATCAGTATCAGTAGGTGCTAATTTATCAGTAACAGGAAACACTACAGTAGCAGGAAATATTTCTATTACTAGCAATGCTAACGTTACTGGAATATTAACAGTAACTGGAAATGCTTCAACCGCTAATTTAACAGTTAATGGAAATGCCAACATTACTAATAATTTACTAGCAAACGCTATTACTTCTAATACAACAATAACAGGTAACATCATTACTGGAGCCAGTGGTAATGTAAGAATTAGAGCTACTGGTTCTAATACTGTGACTATACAAGCATCATCAGGTACAGCAGCATCGTTTAGTTTAACATTGCCACCAGATGATGGTACAGCAGGTCAAGTGTTAACTACAGACGGTTCGGGCATATTATCATGGAGCGCAGGAAGTGGAGGAGGTGCTGGAGGCTTTACTAATATTCAAGTATTTACTAGTACCCCTGCTTCTCCATGGACTGTTCCAGCTGGTGTAACTAGAGCTAAGGTAACAGTAGTTGGCGGTGGAGGTGGTGGAGGTAACTCAACATTAGGCGGCACACTTACTCCTGTATTAGGTGGAGGTGGAGGTGCTGGCGGTGCTGCTATTGATATTTTAACTGGGTTAACTCCTGGAGGAACGCTTAGTATTACAGTAGGCGCAGGTGGGGCAGGTGGAACAACAACTACTGCTCCTGTAGCAGGGACATCATCATCTGCTGGTGCTATTACTGCCAGTGGCGGAGCAGTAGGAACTAATAGTCAAATAGGTGGTTTAGGGGGCTTAGGTGTAACAATAGGCGGAGCAAATATTCGTGGTGGTTTTGGTGGCACTGGTACTACACTAGTAGGTAGCTCTGCTGGAGCAGGTGGCGCATCAATATACGGAGGCGGAGGAGCAGGCGGAATAGCCAGCTCAGCTGGTACAAATGGTATAAATGGTCAAGCTCCAGGTTCAGGTGGTGGAGCAGCAGGATATGCTGGTGGTACTGGACTTTCTAGAACTGGTGGTCAAGGTGCCAATGGTATAGTTATTATTGAATACTAATACAACACATGATAAATCATCCATTTATTGATAACCAAGAATTAAAAGAGCATAGCACAGATGAACTTCAAACGAAAATAGCTGAGCTTAACCGAAAATTAAACTCAGCTATGCGTATGAATAATAGTGCTATGACGAATCAAATAAGAATGGCATTAACTAGTTACAATGAAGTATACACAAATAAAATACAAGAACAATATAAGAAGTTAAACATTAACAGTAAAATCGATATTAACGATTCTACCAAATTGGATAAAAAGAATGCTTTTATCGATACACAACCCCTAGATTCTTTACCGCCCTACTTGACATAGCTATTTTATTCTGTTAATATCGACACATGAGAATAGATAAACTTGGTCAAAACATACTTTCCGAAGTAGATATTATCGACTTAATTATGCGTAATCCAGAACGTAGTGTAAAAACTACATTTGTAGAACCTGGTATCAATACTACTAATAAGTTAGATTTGGATGACTTTCCTAATTTTATTAACTACGTAGAACAAAATATCAGTTTGGCTGAGTTTGACAAACTTAATCAAGAATCTTGGTTAATGCCACTTGAATTCCAAGACTTGGATATTGTACAGCATATATTAGATTTATGTAAAACTGACGCAGAATTACAGCGAGTAGGGGAAGAACTTCTTTTATTCCAAGAACGTGATATGTTGACATTACTTAAATATCTTACATATTTGGTAGAAACTATGCGTGTACATGGCATAGTTTGGGGAGTAGGTCGTGGTAGCTCTGTGGCAAGCTATACATTGTACTTGCTTGGAGTACACAAAATAAATTCTATGTATTATGGATTAGATATTAGCGAGTTTCTAAAACCACTAAAATAACCAGACTAAATACAAAGCAGTACTTATTAAGGAGCAAACTATGCACAGAACAGCAAATGGCAAAACCATCGATATGAATGCGCTACGCACTAAAAACGAGCATGTTAGAGCAGTTGGTAACATGAACGTAAATGCTAGAGGAGACATCATAGACAGCGAGAACCGAGTTATCAATGATAACAATAAGCGTATGAACGCAATGTATAACAAAACTACTGCTAATCCTCCAGTTCATAGACAACCACAACAAGCTCAACCAGTGATTCAACAGCAGAATTTTATTGCTCAACCAGCGGTTGTAGATTCGCCTACTCATATACCAGATGACTTTGATAACGATGTAATCATCAAAAAATAAACGGTAAACTAATTTTACCATTTCAACCAATAGCACTTGACTGTTTACTCAGTAAGTGCTATTATCTTTTTAAGAAGGAGAAATTATGGAACACGCATTCGATCATCACAAAGTATCAGGTTTACGAGTTTTTCGTGACCAAGTATTAGTATCAGACATGAAGTTTGACGAACGTAAAACAGCAGGCGGTATCGTATTACTAAATGACGATGGTAAAAATCATGGTATTAGACCACGTTGGGCACAAGTATACGCTATTGGACCAGAACAAACTCATGTAAAGATAGGTCAGTATGTATTAGTATCGCATGGTCGTTGGACTAGAGGTATCAATATTGAAGATGAAACTGGTAAAAAAACTGTTAGACGAATCGACAACGATGAGATATTATTAGTAAGTGATACTCCAATGGATGATGAAACTATTTCTGATAAAGGAATCTAATGAAAAAATGGATACAGCGATGGTTAAATATAGAAGATGATCTTCCTAGACTAAGAGATGCTGTTAATACTACTAGTGATATCTGGGCACCAGGACCTAAACGTAGGCGTGGTACAGCTATAAGTGATCGTGAAGTAGATGGTCGTGTAAACGGAGTCACATTAAATATCTATCCAGCAACAGGTGGTAAAGTAGTAGAATACAAATACTATGATGCTGACGCAGATTCTACAGTAGTTAGATTACATCTTATACCAGAAGATGCTGATATGGCTCAAGCGTTGAGTAAGATTCTTACTATTGAAGGGTTAAAGCGATGACCGAACACATGAGTCCTTTTACTTATATGTACTTACGTACTAAAGAAATATGGCATTCGTATTTTGACAGAATGGTTGAATCATCATGGAATAGAGCCAAAGAACGTAACGAGCGTGAACGTAAAAATGCTATGGTTAAAGATAAAATAGACAAAATAGAATCATACGTGTATAGTACTCTTAACAGTAATCATAGTTCTTCTATATTTGGAAACAATCTTGCTAATATATATAACCCTTCTGTCCACACACTCTCTCTTGGTACTGGACCGCTTACACTTAATCAAGGAGCATTACAATTGAACGAAACTCCATCATCAACATCAATCAACTTTACAGTTCATAACGCATCTGGTGGTAAGATAGTAGAATACCGTACAAATAACCAACAAAGTAAGTTGTATGTAATACACGAAGGCGCTGATTTAGGAAATGAAATCAGTAAAATCATAACAATAGAATTACTAAAGGCATAAGATGGCAATTAAAGACGCATTATGGGTAGAGAAATATCGCCCTAAATCAGTAGACGAGTATGTATTCACTGATGAACGGACCAAAGCACAAATCAAATCATGGATTGATGCTGATAATATCCCTCATTTATTATTATCAGGAGATCCTGGCACAGGCAAAACTACATTAGCTAAAGTTCTTATCAATGAACTAGGGATTGATCCATATGATGTGTTAGAAGTAAATGCGTCACGTGAAGGTAGAATTGAAGTTCTTAGACAAAAGATTGTAGGTTTTGTTGAAACAATGCCATGGGGCAAGTTTAAGATTGTACTACTAGACGAAGCTGACCATATGAGTCGTGAAACTCAAGCAGCATTACGTAGTGATATGGAAACATACCATCAGACTGTTAGATTTATATTAACTGCTAACTATCCACACAGAATTATCCCAGCACTTAGAGAATCACGCTGTACCCAGTTACATATCAACTCACCTGATATCACAGAGTTTACAGCACGGGTAGCAACTGTATTGGTTACTGAGAATATACAGTTTGAACTTGATACTTTAGATTCATTCGTAAAAGGAACTTATCCAGATTTACGTAAATGTTTGAATCAAGTACAAGTAAACTCATCTTCAGGTACATTAGAATTACCACATAAGGAAGCTGTGGCGGCTAGCGATGCTATTCTTATTGAAGCAGTTGAAATATTCAAAGCAGGAAAGATACTTGAAGGTAGACAAACATTAATGCAGTATTTGGCTGCTAATCCACAACAGATTGAGAACTTACACAAATGGTGTTATCAAAATCTTGACTTGTGGGGCAAATCACATGAAGCAAAAGATGCTGCTATTGTTATTATTCGTAATAGCTTAGCTAATCTTTCATTAGTTGGAATTCCAGAAATCTCACTAGCAGCACTTTTAGTTGAGCTTACTGCCCTAGCATAAATATTTTCTTTTAAACATACTATGTTCCTATTAATCACTTATAAACGACAAGCTGGTGGCACTATTAACGAAGAAGTTTCAGTGTCACGTAGAATTAGACCAAATGACATTCAAATGTGTAATGTTATTATGGATTACAAACATCGCAAGGTAGAAAAATGTTTCATTGAAGGAAAAGTACTAGATACTGATTTTGAAAGATTACATGAATACTACAAGAAAATCTATCCTAACTATATCAGTCAGTTAGAAGTTTATGCTAATCAGACAGATCCTAACGTCAAAACAGATTAATGACCCCTGCTGATTGTTTTGTAAAGTTAAACATAAATCCGTTTGTTTATCCAAAACAACAGTTTATGCCTAGTGTACATTATAACTTTTACGATAAGTTTATCTATTACGATATCAACAATCCTGTTATTCATGCTGAGCTAGAAGCATTTGTTATAGGGTACGCTAAGCCAACTAGAATAGATTACGTAGAGCTATTTGATGTGGCTAACTTACCTCTTCATAAAGATCATGGTGGAATACAATGTGCTATTAACTTCTACTATGAGGCCAATGATGCTGATACAGTATTTTATACGTGTAACGATGAAAATTTAGCATATGGTTTTAACCCTGAGGGAACAGAAGTAACTAAGTATCATGGGGAAAATGTGTTATACAATCGTGAAGATTGTACTGAAGTAGGAAGGTTTACTGCTAAAACAGGTACAGCATATTTACTAAACAATCAAGCAATACATTCAGTAGAAAGTAAACAAGCCCTACCTCGTAGATTTATTCAATATGAATTTCATCATAATGATTTTAACGAGATAAGGCTAGCGTTTAGTAAGTTAATAATTTAACCGTACAGATTTAGAACATGTTCAATGATTTTATGTCGTTGTACGTCTTTAACATCAAATCCACACATAGATAATCCAGGAACGTTAGTTTTAGTCAAACGTTTCTGTAAGTCTAGCAATCCGTTATCTGCTGTTCTTCTATCTGCTTGCTCAATATCACCTGTAATGATTAACTTAGAACCTTGACCTATTCTAGTCATTATCATTTTGAGTTGACTAGGTGTACAGTTCTGGGCTTCATCTAAGATGATCCAAGCGTTTTTAAAATTTCTACCACGACAGAATGCTAGGGGAGCAATTTCTAATAACTGTTCTTCTAACATGTACTCAATGTCTTTAGTGTTATAGTATTCACGCATAACATCAAGTAAAGGTCTAGTCCAAGGTTCCATCTTTTGATTGATATCACCTGGCAAGAAACCATGTTTCTCGTCATCGACTCCTACTGCTGGTCTGGTTAGAATAATCTTTTCACACATACCAGAACGATAAGCACGAATAGCAGCAAGCATAGCTAGATAAGTTTTACCTGTACCAGCTGGGCCATGTACTACTACAATATCAGTATTATCATCTAATAGTGATAAAATATAGCGTTCTTGGTTTAGTGATTTGGGGATTAGTTGCGGCGGGCTTTTGTGTTGTTTATGGGTAGGGAAGTCTATAGTGTTGTTTTTGTAGTATTTTTGATTTGCGGTCTCCTGTTTTTTGTTCATAAATCTAGCGTCTTGTTGATACTCTTTTCTAAGTGCGGAATTACGTCTTTTACTCAAACTAGCCTCCGGTTGTTATTATTCTATATCAGCCTATCTGATATGAGAATATTTACAACTAAATCATAGTCTAAAGCAGCTACTACATTACTGTGCAGACTGAGATAAATACAGAGATTGCCCAGCGAGTCTTAACCCTGACTTTCTGACGAATACTGAATATAGAGATAAATACTTGTATGAGCTTACACAAAAAAGACGTTGAATTTTTTGATTCCATAGACTACCCTTCTATCGTAGATAATATCAAGGGTATTTTTATGTCGGATTCCAGCTTGATTTCCTTGATGGATTTCGAACGTGTATTAGACGAAGCTGACTTATACGCATTTAAGAACTGGCAAGTAGGTGAACTAGTTGACGGTCCAGATATCAAACGCTACTCTGTAGCTTGTACTTTCATGTATCCAGAACGCTTAATGCCTAACCCTAAAGGTGGCAAAAGATTAATCAATTTAGGATGTAAAGTACGTTTCCTAAAAACTTCAATAAAAATGCCAATCAAAGTTGAATCACCATTTGACTTTAAAGGTGGTACGCACTATCCAAAAATGATTGAACGTCATGTATGGTTAGTAAATATCGTTATGCCCAAAGAACTAATGAATGATGTTAAGGAAGGTAGTATTGACTTAGCTGACCAAACTATTGACTTAGAAGATTTAGATGAAGCATACGCAGAAGATTTAGATAAGAATAGAGATGAAGAGGCTCCGGGCGGAGCACTAGGTGCTGCCCAAGGAATGGGAGCGGCCCCAGGTGGCGCACCAATGGGCGCACCCCCAGTAGGAGCACCAGTATAATGGCTAAATTAAGAACACAACCCCCTTTACTACTTGAAGGTCTAGAATACATGGACTTGGAAGCACAAGTATTACCTCAAGTAAGTATTGATGAATACAAAGCTAAAGTTGATAGCGATGATGAAGTAATTACATTAGCGTTCATCACTAAAGGTGTTCAACAAGCAGAAGATTTAGCTGAATGGTTCGACCGCGGATACGATTGGATACTTGACTCAGAACCTTCAGAAGGTGAATTATCACCAGGTAAGTATGTAGTATTTGTAGAAATGCCTAGACGTTCAACTGCCCCTGATAGAATCATTGAACTATTAGATGATTTAGAAACTTTAACTGACCTATCATTAGAAGATTGGACATTAAAGATTGACGATGAAGATTACGAAGCTGACCCGGCAGCAATCAAAAAACATATCACATTATCACCACATGATTATCGTGAAGCACATGAAGAAACATTAAATGAATGGCGTGTTCGTTCAGGTATTGAACCACAACCACTATATGATTCTGCTGCTCAAGACGAAGCTATCAAACATTTCAAATCACTAGCAGGACTTTAATAATGTTATTGTACTGTTTACTGGTCAGTCATCTTACTGCCATAACTTTTAGCCTGTACCTACATCGTTCAGTAGTTCATCGTGCAGTACAATTTCATCCTGTAATTCAACAATTGTTTAGATTATATGCTTGGTTAACCTTAGGTGTAATCCAAAGAAACATGATGGGCGTACATAGAATACACCATGCTACAAGTGATACAGAAAAAGATCCATATAATCCACATAACGGTTTTGCTGAATTTTACTTTAAAAAAATATGGATGACTACAGTTCCAGTAACTAATCCTGAACACTTGATGTATATACATAAGTATGCGCCAGATGCGCCGGATGATTGGTTAGAACATAATTTGTATTCAAAGTATTATTGGTTAGGATTGGTAGTATTCATGCTATTCAATGTATTAGTATGGGGAATGATAGGTATCTTAATAGCTTTAGTTCCACTCTTTACAATGGCCATGATCAATTTAGTTATTGGTGGCATATCACATACGATTGGATACAGACATAAAGACACACGTGACCGTTCAACTAATATTTTTCCAATTGGTATTATATTTGTAGGTGAAGAAATGCATCACAATCATCATATTGTAGCATCCAGCGCAAAGTTCTCAACAAAATGGTACGAATTTGATTTGGGATTCGCTTATATTTACATATTGTCTAAACTGGGTCTAGCCACATATAAAACAGCATAAATAATAAAAAGGAGAACAAAAATGGCAGTAGAAACAATATTCCCTAAACGTAACATGCTAGAAAATCCTCTAGCTTCTACCGACGATCATCATGGTGTACTAGCATCAGATCCGTCAATCGCTGCTTTCCCTGCTGATTCATCATTTGGATCAGACTTCGGTTCAGATTTTGGTACCACACCAGCAGTATCTACAACTGCAGCACCTGTTTTAATGGCAGCACCTACAACAACTATAACACAAGGAGCTTCAAGTATGCCAATAACACCACAAATCAATGCTCAACAAGATCAGGGCAAACTAATTCAATCATCTGGAGGCGCAATTCAAGAAGGCGCAGATGTTTTAGTTAAAACAGATGATAGCTTTGGTAATTTTATCAATAGTAAATGGCGCCCATTAATGGCTGTTATTTATATGGTTACTTGTGCTTGTGACTTTGTAGTATTTCCCATATTATGGTCACTATTACAAACTCTATCAGGAGGTCAAGTAACATCACAATGGATGCCTTTAACATTACAAGGCGCAGGTTTATATCATATCGCTATGGGTGCTGTCCTTGGTATCGCAGCATATGGTCGTAGTCAAGAAAAAATAGCTGGCAAAGCTTAATAAACAAAGGAAAATATAAAATGAAAAAACTTTTAGTAATAATAACAACACTATTGAGTATAACTTCAATGGTGGCTTTCGGTCAAAGTACTCAAACACCAATCAATGTTACAACGCTTACAGTACAAGGTAGTCCTGCTCAATTTACTAGTTATAGTGGATTAAATGCTACATTTACTTTTGGTACACAGAATACATTGAATGGGGCATTTTGCAACAGTGGCGCAGGTGATGTATGTACGCTACCAACATCACCATCAGGTGTAAACGCATATCCTATTGCTAATACTCGTTGGGGTACATATAAACTTAATAATCCAAACGCAGGTAGTTGCTCTCCAAGTGTTACATTTGGTGGTAGTCAATATTGTTTGTTAGAGTTCCACTTTCATGGTCCTGCTGAACATTGGGTAAATAATTCCGTTACTGATTTAGAAGTACATTTTGTTTATTTTAAACTAGCTGATGTTACTGGTCCTTATGGATTATGCAACGCAGATAGTTTGTTAGTACTAGGTCAACGTATGGTAGGAAATGGTAGCACAGCAAATGCTGCTTGGACTAATGTTTTTAATGCGATACCAGCTGCTAACGCAACTGGAGCAGTCTCTGGCTCAACTGTTAGTTTTAACATTGCTTCGATGATGGGTATGGCTAATTTTAACACAGCACCTTCTTTCAGATATAATGGTGGATTAACTGCTCCAATTTCCATTGGTACCTTAGGTGCTAATAGTACATGTGTTGCTACTACAAATCCAAACAACTCTCGTCCATGGTGGGGTAATCCTCAACGTCAGTTGACTGAAGAAACTTATCCACAAATTGTTTCTTGGGTACTGTTTAAACAACCAATACAATTATCTGTAGCACAAGTACAACAGTTTAAATCTGTATTCACTGATGGTAATGCTCGTGCTGTACAACCAAATGGTGGAGCTACAGTATATTACGCAAATCCTAATTAGGACAAATTATAACTTGACAAATAGTTTTTAGTAGAGTAAAATATGCGAATGAATGATTATTATACTACACTAGGTGTACCTAAAGAAGCATCATCAGCAGAGATAAAGCAAGCCTATCGCAGGCTTGCCTCTCAGCATCATCCAGATAAAGGTGGTGACACTGCTAAATTCCAGCAGATTGAGGAAGCATATCGCACATTAGGTGATGAACAAAAACGTGCTGAATATGATCAGCCTCAATCACAATTCCATCATCATAGTTTCAACCAATCGTTTAACTTTGGTGATATATTTGGTCAACATTCTCCTTTTGCTGATATCTTTAGGCAGCATCAGCAACAACATCACCAACGTAGAACAAGTTATAGAACCAGAGTTCAAATAACATTAGAGCAATCTGCTAGAGGTGATGAAGTACCAATCCAGATCAACACAGCACAAGCTCCAAATAATGGTTTATTTAAAATCAATATTCCTCAGGGTATAGATACTGGTCAAGCAGTTAGATATGAAAATCTAATACCTAACGCTGAACTTATTGTAGAGTTTTTTGTACTGCCACATCCAAACTTTCGCAGAGATGGGTTAGATATTATTTCTACACACAAAATCAACGCACTAGAATTAATGGTTGGCACTAGTATTGATGTAGAAACTATTTGGGGAAGTAGCTTACAAGTAAGTATCCCATCTGGTACGACAACTACATCCAAATTACGACTACATCATAAAGGTTTAGTACATAATGGTCAACAAGGTCACCATTATGTCTTGATTGAGACTCAAATACCTGATACAATATCTTTACAGCTTAAACAAGCAATCGAAGCAGAACTTAATCGTAATTAACCAAGGAGCAGATGTTGAATAACTCACCAGAAATTGATAAAATTATCAATCGTAGTTTGGATTTGGCTAAAGAAAGACAGCATATCTATGTAACTATAGAACACTTGCTGTTAGCAATGTTAGAACATAAACCTTTTTCCAAATGTTTAGATCAATTTGGTATTGACGTAGTATCAATGACTGGAGAAGTATCTGCTTATGTAGATAGTCTATCATCTATTACGCTAGATGTTCCTAATCCAGAATTAACTCCTCAAAAAACTACAGCACTTGAGCGATTATTCAATCGTTCAGTCACACAAGTATTATTCACTGGACGCAGACAAATACAAACTATTGATTTATATGTGTCAATGATGGCAGAAGGCAATAGTCACGCACACTATTACTTAATGAAATATGGCTGTTCAAAAATAGAATTCATTGCTCACTGGCAACGTACTTACAAAGTAGACGCTGCTGATAAAGTAACTAAGCTTACTGATGAACAGGCTAATGAAATATTAGAAGAATATACTATCAATTTATCTGAGCTTGCTAAGCAGGGTAAACTTGAGCCATTGATTGGTCGTGAACCTGAGATTGATGAAATTATGAATGTACTTGCTAAGAAATATAAAGCAAATGTACTATTAGTAGGTGATCCTGGTATTGGTAAGACACAGCTTATCGAAGGCATCGCTAAACAAATCGTAGAAACTCCTGAACTTGTTCCTGAGTTTATCAGAGACCATGCTGTTTACTCATTGGAGATTGGTTCACTATTAGCAGGTAGTAAGTATCGTGGTGACTTTGAAGAAAAGGTCAAGAACGTACTTGAAGCTTTGAATACTAAAAAGAAAGCTATTCTATTCATTGACGAAGCACACATGATGAGTGGTGCTGGTTCAGGCAATAATAGTTCAGTAGACTTTGCTAACATGATTAAGCCAGCTATTACTAAAGGTACATTAAAAGTAATCGCAAGTACAACATGGGAAGAATTTTACGAATCATTTGAAAAAGATCGTGCGTTAATGCGCCGCTTCTACAAAGTATCGATGGATGAACCTGATTATACTACTACTGTCAAAATTTTATCAGGAATTTCTCATCGACTGAATGAATTTCATGATGTAAAGATTACTGACATTGCTATTACTGCTGCTGTTACAGCAAGTACACGTTATATTCACGACCGTAAGAATCCAGATAAGTCAATTGATTTGTTAGATGCTGCTTGTGCTAAACGTAGAGTAGCTGGACATCGTGGTTGGCAGATAACTGAAGAAGATATTAATCAACAAGTAGAACGTATGACTGGAGTACCTGCTGACCGTGTAAGCGTAGTTGAAGGTACTGACAATACTGATAGAGTACAAGGTCTTGAAGTTGCTATTAAGTCACGCTTATTTGGTCAAGATCAAGTTATCGATGGTATCTTAGACAGAGTTTACATGGGATTTGCTGGATTAGCTAATGAAACTAAGCCTCAAGCAAGTTTCTTATTCTTAGGTCCTACAGGTACAGGTAAAACTGAAACAGCTAAGTTACTTGCTGAGAATCTTGATATGAAACTTATCAAGTATGATATGAGTGAGTATGGCGAGAAACATGCTGTATCTAGTTTAATCGGACCTCCTCCAGGTTATGTAGGTTTTGATGATAAGAATGTAGCAGGTGGTAGATTGATTACTGACTTAAGTAAGAATCCCTATGCTATTCTATTATTCGATGAAGTAGAAAAAGCTCATCCTGATATCTTCAACATCTTCCTTCAGTTATTAGATGAAGGTACAGTTACAGGTTCAAATGGTAAAGTAGTCAATGCTAAGAACTGTATAATTATCATGACTTCTAACTTAGGTAGTGCTGATGCTGACCGTAATGCTATTGGATTTGGCGATCAACAACGTACAGGTGATGACGATAAAGCACTTAAAGAGTTCTTTAAGCCTGAATTTAGAAATCGTATTGACTATATCTGTAAGTTTAACAAGCTAGATACGTTAGCTATTAAGAAAATTGTTCTAAAATTTAGTGACAAACTACGTGAACAGTTAGAAAATACTCATAGAATCACACTTGAACTTAGTGAGAACTTGATTACTCATTTAGCTGAAGTGGGATATGATCCTAAGATGGGTGCTAGACCTCTTGCTCGTAAGATAGATGAAGTTATTAGAGTTCCCCTATCTAAGAAAGTCTTGTTTGAGAAGATTAAGAATAGCATTATCATAGCTGACTATGTAAATGAAGAAATCACTTTCGTAGTTAAAACGAAATCAGTCTTAATCGGTCACGATACTACAGTAAATAACGTATTAATGTAATATGAAAATTACTAATATTACTAGACCTGACTTGTTCTATAGCAAGTACGATACCAGACTTACAATCGAAGCTAAAGGTATAGGTTGGGTAAGATGGTATCGTACTGTAGGCGATTTGTGGAAACGAATACAAACTGAAAAAATTGAACAGTATCGATACACTCATCCTGCTGATGTAGCAGAATTAACCAGAGATGATGTTGTTCAGTTATTTCTGTTAAAACAGCTTATCGAGGATAATCGTAAGGGCAATACAGTTGCCTATACTCACAATTCCGTTCATTTCTACGTCAATAGTCATAATCACGAGATAATCAGACAGTTTGTGGATTATGCTACTGATAATGGATTATTGATAGAAGCTCTAGTAGTCGCAGAGAAGCATCCTGATGTTATCTATCTAAAGAATCCTAAACATAAGCATAGAGTCTATTTGCGGGCTAAAACTTATGATGCTTATACTGCTGATAAACTGAAGTCAGAGTTCACTGAATATCTAAACAAGTATGTTAATACGTTCCACCCCTGTCCAGCACTTACAAGATGGCTAGAAGCTGATCCTGTGAAATATCTGTGGTATAGCAGAAACGTTCAAAACAGTCATTTCATAGACTATGACGATACCTCAGCAATCACTATGCTAGCCATGTGCTTTCCCGATCTCATTGGCAAACGATATCAGCTAGAATTCAGCGACAATCGACCCTAAGTCAAAATCTTAGTCAAATCCCCGGAATGATAAATACTATTATCATATTCGGGGAAATCATGGCTAAAATCATAGAAGAAATCGTAGTAATCAAATTTTCTAAGCTCGTTAAAAGCGACACCCAAGAAACAATCGTGAGCGCAGACATTCAAGCTGCGTTAGAACAAGTCGCACAAGAACTTGTCGGTAACTCTATAATCGTGGAAGTCGAATCAGCATAATGGCACAGAATTCAATACAAATACTATTACCTCAGATAGTTGTTCCTAATACAGGAACATATATCGGGAACCGCGTAACCGCGGCAGCGTACTACAACATTGGCGCAGCAGTTCAGACAGTAAGTTGGGTCACTGATGGTAACTGTAATTGTAACATAGCTATTCAAGCTACATTAGAAACTACACCAGATTCAAATGTTGTAGTCACTGGCGCTAGAATAACTAATCCAGGTGCGGGATATACAAGTCCACCTACCGTAACATTTTCAAATGGCGGTGGCGTAGGTGCTCAAGCTTTTGCTACTATCAATGGTACAATATCTAATATAGCTATATCCAATGGTGGTGGTAACTATAGCTCATCACCGCAAGTAATTATCGCAGCTCCTGACTTACCCAATGGTGTACAAGCAGTAGCTAATGCGACAATCTCATCAGGTGTTAAAGCTATTACATTCGAAAATACTTTTACTCAAGGAGATGGATATCAAACTGTTCCTACTGTTATTATTACTGGTGATGGTTCAGGTGCTACAGCAGTAGCAAGTATTCTTGGTGGTGTCGGTTCAGTTACAATAGTAGATAGTGGTGCTAACTACACAACAGCTCCTAACGTTTCATTCAACAATACAGGTACAAATGGTAATGGCGCAACAGCAACAGCAACTATTACAGGCAATGTAGATACAATAACTATTAATAATCCAGGTGGCGGATACGAAGCAGCACCTACAGTAACTATTTCTGCTCCTACATCAGGCATAACAGCACAGGCTACAGCTAATATTCAAACAAGTGTTGAAAGTATTTCAGTTACGAATCCAGGTGGAAACTATACTATAGCTCCAATTGTAACTGTTGATGCTCCAATATCTGGTGTAACAGCAACCGCTACTTCAACATTATCAGCAGGTATATTTGGCATTACTGTTACTGATCCGGGTTCTGGGTATACATCTAATCCTGATGTTGCCTTCACAGGTGGTAACGGTATCGGAGCTACAGCAGAAGCTACTATTACTAGTTCGGTTGTTGCTATCAGAGTTAATTTTGGTGGAGAAGGTTATTCAGAACCTACAGTTGTTATCACAGGAGCTAATGCTACCCAAGCAACTGCTACAGCAAACATAAGTGCGTCAGTCTTATCCATAGATATTGATGACCCAGGATCAGGTTATGATACTGCTCCTACAATTACAATCGCAGCTCCTGATTTGTCAGGTGGTGTTAGGGCATTAGCAACAGTAGTATTAGGTGATGGTGGCGCAGTTCCTGTAGATGAAGTTGCTTCTATCGATATAGTTAATCCAGGCTCAGGTTATAGTAGTATCCCAACATTTACAATCGACAACACTGATACAGGTGGTTCTGGCTTAGCTGGTACGTTAAATATAAGCGGAACTATTACTGAAATCGCTATGACAGACATAGGTTCAGGATATAATCTAGTACCCACAGTTACTATTACTGATACGGCAACTCCATCAACAGACGCAGATTTAACTGCTATTGTTACAGGTGTTGTAGAGGCTATTACAGTTACTAACACAGGTGGACATTATACAACTAAGCCTACTATTGAAATTACAGGTGGCGGTGGAGCAAATGCTGCAGCAAATGTTTCTAACTTCTTTGGTGGTATTAGTTCAGTTAACGTTACTAATATAGGTTCAGGTTACACTACTACTCCTAATGTTACTATTACACGTGCCTCAGGTGATACCACTGGCTCAGGGGCAACAGCACAATCATCAACTACAGGTTACTTGACTACTCTTGTTATTACTCAACCTGGTTCAGGCTATAATACACCTCCTACAGTTACCATTGGTGCTCCACAAACAGGATCCAATAGAGCAACTGCCATAGCAACTATTAAAGGTAACGTAAGTGCTATAACTGTAACTGCCAATGGCGCAGGTTATACATCAACCCCACTAGTAGCATTAACAGGTGGCACAGCTAATGCTAATGATGGTGCTACAGCAACCGCAGTATTATCTGCTAAAGTAAGCGATATCACAGTTACTAACCCTGGTATAGATTACTCATTCCCCCCTACAGTTACTATTGTAGGTGCTAACACTACTCCAGCAGTAGCTAATTCTCAAATCTCTGGTACAGTTAGAACTATTACAGTATCTAATCCAGGTTCAGGTTATTCTACTGCTCCTGTAATTAATATTGTAGGTGGCGGTGGTTCAAATGCTAATGCAACAGCTAACATTGTGGGTAACATATATTCAATCTCTATTAGTAATCCTGGTATAGGTTATATAGCACAGCCTAATATTGCTATCTCAGGTGGCGGTGGTAATGGTGCTACAGCTAACACTATCGTTGGTTCAGTGCAATGGTTCACAGTAGCTAATATTCCTATTGTTCCTACTAACAATAACCGCGCACAAGCAGGCTTCCAAAACATCACTGGTTCATATGTTTGGATGAGAGCTATTGTAAACGATTTTGCTAACGGAACTATCCAAAACGTAACTTTATCCTACTAAAAAATATTTCGACCCCATCTTTAGTTGTTAAATATAGTCATCGATAACTTAAAGGACTATTTGATATGACAACTAAAGATAAAATTATTCCAGTAGACGCAGTACAAGAATTAGCTGACAAAGCAGCACAAGCAGCTAGTATTGGCGGCACTGGACCAGCAGCAGATCAAGCACAACAACCAGGACCTGGACAAACTCAAGTTCAAGTTAATGTAGACTTTCTAAAAACTACACGAGCACATATCGCTATGCCATGTTATGGTGGCATGTTGACTGAATCAACATTTATGTCATTCATCAAGTTTGCTAATACAGCAAGACAACTTGGTGTTGATTGGACATTAGAAACAATGGTTAACGAGTCACTAATCTCACGTGCTCGTAATACATTAACAGCTAAATTCTTACATCAAAAAGAATCAACTCACTTGATGTTTATTGACGCTGATATCGGCTGGGAACCATGGCACTTACTAGTATTATTGAATCACGATAAAGATGTTATCGGTGGTTTATATCCAATGAAAACTATGCCAATCAAATGGGTAGTTAATGGATTCGAAGGTGCCGAAGAAGGAGCAGATGGCTTACAAGAAGTATCAAAAGCAGGTACAGGCTTCTTATTGACTAAGCGTGTAGTATTTGAAAAGATGGCTAGTCATCCTGCTGTTAAACAATACAAGAACGATATCGGATTAGATCCAATCTACGATCAGCATTTAAAAACATTCTTTGACACCGCAGTTCGTCAGAATCGTTACTACTCAGAAGATTGGACAATGTGTGAAAACTGGCGTGATATGGGAGGTAGAATTTGGGTTGACAAACGTGTTCTATTACGTCACTCAGGCTCATATGTATTCTGTATGGAGAATCAGGACCACTTATTCAATAACATCGGTCCTATGTTTGCTCAGAGCATGTCACAGCAGGGTAAGATTAATGTTGTCGATACTTCGGTATTAAACATTCCTTATGTTGCTACCCCTGACGCAAACCCAGCAGTAGCAGGAATTGCTCAAGCAGCTGCAGCTGATGTAAATGCTCCTAAAAAGTCTAAGAAAAAATAACAGTCCTTTAACTTGTTATTTTCTTTGCCCGCTATTCGAGTAATCGTCTAGCGGGTTTTTTGATAAATACCATATGAATCTAAAAGAACTCCATTCCTTCAAAATGTCTGATGCTATCTCACTGCACGATGAGCTGAACCCTAAGCTATTTGCTAATGATAAGCTCAAGCCAGCCATCCGTGACAGATTACTAGAAATTGCTGAAGATTTTATTCAGCATCTAGGAATAGACAATTTTGACGTAGATGATGTTACGATGTCAGGTTCATCCGCAGCATACTCTTATACCCCTCATTCAGACATAGATTTACATATTACCACAGATTTAAGCAAGTATCCCGATAATGATGTTTATCGTGAGTTGTTTGATGCTAAAAAGAATGTATACAATGAAACGCATAATATTAAGATAGGTCCGTATGATGTGGAATTATACGTACAAGACACAGCCCAACCACATGTATCGTTAGGTGATTATTCAGTATTGCGTAACGAGTGGAACAAACATCCAGTTAAACGTAGAGAGAATTTAGATACTGCTGCTACTAAGCTAAAGTTTGAAAAACTAGCTGCCCTAGCTGTTAGAGCATTACGTTCTAAAGATTTAGAAAAGGTAGAAAATGTAATTGCTACTATAAAAAAATATCGCCAGGCTGGATTAGATGAGCATGGTGAGTTTGGCCCAGAGAATCTAGCATTCAAAGCATTAAGAACTCAGGGCTTAATTAAGAAATTATTTGATTTACGCAATAAGTTACACGCAGACGCATTTAGTATAGCTGAAACTAAAGTAACTGACGAAGATTATGATCCAAATGGTCCTCCACCAGGCCCAGAGTTTAAACCTACTATGCCAGCTGGTACTGTTAAAGTAGATGTAAGTGACGTATACGATTGGTATAAACTAGGTCAGCATATAAGCAATCTCAAAGGATTAGGAAAGCATGATTTTGGTCAAGGACCACCTAGTACTATCTTCTCATTTGGCAGCGAAGAACAAGAACACAAGTATATCAAAGACTTAGAAAAAACCGGTCTCAAAACAACTGATATCGACCCATATGATCCTAATCCACCTAAGGGTATGAAGCGTCAGAAAACTGACCCTGCGTATAACGTATCTGAAGCTAGCGGGTACATTCCCTCGAAATCTCAAAAGAATGATCCTAGATTCAAAACAGCATTAACTGTAGATGTTAAGCCTGATTCTATTCAACAGAATGCTAAAAAGCTAGGTTCTAAGATATCCAGGGCAGGTATTCCCCCGCTATTACGCCCTTAAACTTAATCCCGCATTTAACTAAACCAGATAAATACTATATACAGTATGGGATTTCGTATGGGCAAAAAAATTAAAGAATCATCAACTACCGCAGGCGTTATAGCTCCAGTGGCTCAAAGCATGCACACCGACAAACGTTCCGTCGTAGGTCAAGGTATCTATGGCAAAACTAAAGGCGGCAACTTATTGACTGGTAAAAAGTCTAACAAGAAGTTCGTTAATTCTATTGCTGAAGCACAAGAGGTAGAAGAAGGAATATTTGACATATTCACAAACAAAGACACTAAGAAGTCTAAGAAAGTAGCTGTCAGTACAGATGATGAAGAAGGAAAGATTAGCTTTAGTGATTTAGGTAAAAATGCTATGTTTGATCCTAATGATAAAAGAGTTACTGATGACCAACGTATATTCTATGAATTCATATTAAGTCAAAAAAACAAAGCCGACTTAACAGATTTTATAAATGTAATTAATCATTACATTAAAAAATATAAGGAAGCATTAAGGAAAGAAGGTGGAAGCAATCCACTTAATTCAGGAAGATTAAAAGTATTAACTTATTTTGAAAGACAATTAGAAAAAATGCCTATTAAAGAATCTGACATCAGCGAAGAAATATTAGCTAAAAGATTAGCACAAGATTTTAAATCATTCAAACGCCCTAAAGATAGAGAAATTTCACAACGTGGCCGAGACCGTGATATTCTACCTAGACAAGAGTTAGATGAATATAGTTGGGATGAATTCAAACAAGATGCTGCTGATACAGGCAGAGGCGTAGCACAAGGCGTAACTTTTGGTACTGGTGAAAACATCGCTGCAGCTGCTAAATCAGCGTTTGGTCCAACTACTTACAAACAAGAATTAGAAAAAGAAAAAGCAGCTAATCAGGCAGCAAAAGAAAGATCACCATACTTATATGGTGGTGGTGAACTAGCCGGTTCAATACTAACACCTGTACCTGGAGGATTAGTAGCAGGAAGTTTAATTAAAGGTGCCTCAACAGCAGCTAAAGTAGGACGTGGAGCAACATCACTTGGTACTAACTTAGCTACATCATATGCTATTGGTAAAGGTAAAGAAGCGCATGATACTAGTGTATTAGGTAAGCCAGCCGAAACACCTACTCAAGCAGCTCCAGCACCAGGTTCAACTAAAAATAAATTTTTACCACCATCATCAGCTCAAAGAGCCGCAGCAGATACCGCCAACCCAGCACAAGCAGCAGCTCCTTCAAACTTTAAGCAAGCATTTGCTGCTGCTAGAAAAGGTGGAGCAGGTACATTTACTTATAATGGTAAAGAGTATAATACACAACTAGCAGAACAGGCGATGACTAAAATGAAAAAAATTAAGCCTACTATCAAACAAGATAAACTTACAC